>JAPDSC010001697.1:0-69021 GCA_026290005.1 Latrodectus geometricus
TTTTTTTTTTTTTTTTTGCTGCACCACACTTGTAACGATTTTAAAATTTGGTGGCACACGAAGAAAAAGATAAGTTTAGAAGTTGCTTATGTACTGTGTAAAATAGTTTATGATAATAATTTTGGATGCAAAATAAAATAGTATAATATGTACTACAAGAACACTAGTACATTTATTAAGAAATTAATTGCAATGTAATAAGATACTTTAAATGAGAAATTTCAACATGATATTTTTTGGTAATTTCGTTTATATTTGGTAGTAAAAACGACAATGCTTCTCTTTCACATCGTTTTCTACACTTAACAGTATCACTCTTTTTTTCATTTTTATGTTGGTTAATACTTAAAATCTGAATCGACACAAATAAGATGAAAAATTGTAACTGTATATACTGCAAATAGACTTGAAATTTCTTTATTTGGGGCAAATATTCACTTTATGAAAAATCACAGTTATTGAAGACGGAAACAGATTTTAACAGAGAAAAAAATATCGTATTTGACTGTAAAAACATATGGTACTTAACTATAAAAATAAGTTTTCTTTTACAAAACACTTTTTTTTTATTTAAACCAATTTCACTCGTAGTAAAAAAAAGCATTGTAATTTTTACTATATACATTTCTAAAATTTGTACAAATACACACAAATGTGCCACGGCATAGTATTTGAAAATCACGTTGATAATCAATAATAGAATGAAATGCGTCCGGAATTTATGTGGCCCCGATTATTTCAAATAATCGGTCAAGCACTCTCTAATTAGGAGATAAAAAAATTTTAATCGCAAATCTAATTTTGTGAATAGAAAATACCTAAGGCAACCCCTCATTTACAATATTATAACTTTTAAGTAAAAAAATTTTTAAAAAAATTTAAGCAAATAATTATTTTAAAAAGTATTCCTTGTAATAAATCTTCTGCGAAAAATATGAACTTACTATTTCAAGGTTGTTTTTAGGAGTTAGTCTCGAATTATGTTGTCGATTATATTAACATAATGTAAAATTAATGATAACTTAGTCTTTTACGAAGGACAAAATTTTTTGTTAATATGTAAATGCATTCAAATGTCCATTGTTTCTGTTCCAGTAAAAAAATTACTTCTCTTAGCACAGGAATAACTATTTGGATAATTACTAAAATTGTTTTAGTTGCCTAAGGTAAATAAATTAAAATGTTATTCAATTATTTGTCTTTCAAATAAAGCATAGTTGATCTCATATAATCAGCTTCTTGTAAAAATACATTTAAGTACGTTTTTATAAAAATGTAAATATTTTTAAATGCATTTATCAAGAAAGAGCTGAATACAAATGAGTTGCTTGAATCAACGAGAAAAAACAATTATTACAATTAAACAATATTTGTTTTACTTATTATGTTTATTAATAAAAAACTACTTTTGTTTTAATTACAAATATTTTCCACGTATTTGCTGGAGCCTACAAAATTATAAAATGTTGCAAAATTTCGTACGCTTAAATTGAATATTAGTTTGAAGAGATTAACCCATGCAAAATATCAAATCCACAAAGCAATTGAAAGAATTGTAGAAAAACAGTAAATATTTTAAGAAATATATAAGTTTTTATATTATATGCAATAAAGATAACTGCATTTTGAAACATAAATAAAATAATTAGCTTTAAAATGAGAATACAATTGATTAATTTCCATAAAAAATTAAAACTAATGTAAAAATATTTTATTAATATTTTTACATTTAAAATACATTTTATTTTACAAGATGGATATTAAGGACTTAAGAAAAGTTAAACCATTTGGTTGTTCTCAACAAAATGAAAGCCGTAGCCTCGTAGTAGGATTGCAGTTTTCTCCCTTGCATTACGGAAACATGGCTCATTATCTGTGAGAAATTTTTACATTATAAGGAGTCCAAAATGATCAAGCGGCTTTCCGTTTTTGTACTTTCTTCTATCCACTTATAATGACATACATGAAGTAAGAAATAAACCAAAATAAATAAATTCATTCACTGATATGATTTGATCAATTTTATTTTATTGTTTATTGTGTTGTATATAAAAGATTCTGGACATGACTAATTTTAGAAGAAATTAAAATTCTTTAAAATTTAGAAATTAAAAACAAAATCCATCTACTTAGCAATAACAAACTAAAATTGCTTAAGAGATAGCATCAACATAAAAAATTCAGATGCCAAGAGCTGAATTGGTAACTAAATAGTTAAGCAGTTTGCACTCTGTTAATAGTTAAGCACTCTGCTTTTTAGTGAAGCAGTTCTTGGTTCCACTTCCTACTTCGGGTATAGACGATTGAAATGATTCAAAGTCCACTTTAAACAGCGATTCCCAATTTCGGCTGGATTTTTCCTAAAGTAAAAAATATGATCGTATAATGATAAGTTAACTAAATTAGAAGGCTAAGGAACCTAAGCAAATTGCAGGTATTCTCTTGCATGTCTAAGGGATTAAATCACAGTCACTCATCAGATGGTTAATGTACGGATGTTTATCAGAATATCTTTTATAGATTGCTTCTGAAAATTATCTAAGACTGAACATTAAGAATCTCTCTATATTGTTACTGTACGAATATTGTTAAAATGCATTATTCTATATATTCTATATTATTTTGATAAGAATTATGCAAGTTCAGTGGTCCCAACCTATTAATATTCTTTCATGGTAGTACGGAAATTTAAAGAAGGTACCTCTTCTGAGGGCACTACTTTAATGTAATTTAAAATTACGAGGGAAGTTAACCGGATTTATTTTTTATGGTTTAAGATCATTTTTTGCACACGAGAATTTATTTGACCAAAATTTAAGGTGAAATCTAAACTAACTCACAATAATCTTTACCAACTGTGGAATTCGAACCTAAGAGCGGTTATTTTTAATAAGGAGTGGGAGCAACGAAAAATGCATCTTGGACTATCACCAGTAGGTCACTCTATGTCTGAATACAGTATTAATGCAAAATACAAAGCTCCTCATGTGGAATAGATAATTTGTCTTCCGCTTTCATTTACTCGACCTTAAATCCTAGTTGGAAAATGTATAATAAGATAGAGGTGCTGTGTATTCTTCTCGATGGAACAAAAGTTTGTTTATGGACTCTTTTTCAAATTTTCTATTCATAGTAACAGTAATAGCTCGTTATGTAGCTCTACTGGGATTTTAATATACAAATTACTCCAAAAATTTGTATAGAATATAAATTACTCTGTATAGAGCTAACAGAGATAGAAATAAGCAGTTAATTATATTTTTTAATTTTCATCCCATAGGACAAATTTTTATGACGGTTGCTTAATAGAATGTGGTATTTGTTATTGCAAAAATATAAAGAAATTATTTTAAAATAAATCTACAGTTATATACATATTTCCGCAGGCAAAACTGCTAAGCACAGCAAACAATTGCGTAGTTTTGAGCTGTGCTGAATGACGAAGGCGACACCTAAATTGGTACCCAATTTACATTACATCAATTAGTTTTCAAATAAAAACTTGTGGTTAAAGAAATACAAAGGAAAACCCTACCGACAAACTATCATTTCACAGAAATTTTTCATGCAAAAGCATCAGCTGAACCAGTTATCGAACCCACTACCTTTCGGTTATGAGAATTATCCCTTTCAACAGGCTTACAACAACTAACAAGCTACCACTATCGTAAAAAAGATACTTGAAGGAAGTCTCATAAGATGAAATGCTATTTTTAGTTTGATTTCATAAAATTTAAATCTTCAAAATGCATTTACTTTCAATCAAAATAATGTACTTTAAATTTAAAAAACAATCATTTGTGTAAAAAAAAAAAGTCTCTCCAAGAAAATTCATTTTTTAAATTAAAAAAAAATTCATTTAAGAGGAAAATAAGTTCAATAACGATATTAAAAACGTGATCCACCGGTTTTTCATTGTTCTTTCGGCTTTCTGATGTCACAAAGTAGTGAGGCGTGACGCGAGAAAAAACACGACCTGTGTAACTTTTTCCGCTTAAACAAAAACTCGAGAAGTCCATCCCTTGTTTTAATGATGACTCATCTAGATTTTGGAACAGACTCCCAAGGTCTACTCCCGACACTTGAGGTCGCTGCTGCCGACTCACAAAAAGAGCCCTAATTAAATACTGTCATGAGAACTCTCAGAGTTAGGTGAAAAAAATAAGTTCTGAGGATTAGTTTCCACTGAGGAGTGATGAGGTTGTGACGTTGTTCTTCGGCTGTTTTCTAAAGTAAAGATTTGTTTTTCTCTAAGTCATTGTTATGTAGAGATATTTTTTGTCTAAGAAGTTTTTACGTTGTAGAGAGATGGGCGTCGGCCCTGGTGATTCTGGTGCCGCAACGGCGGAGAGCAACACGGGGAATTATGTTGAGAATGAAAACCTCGGCCATGAAATGGAAACATTTCCGATAAACGAAGGTAAAGAGGTAAGGATTTTGATCTTCGTAATTTTATATCACATATAAGAGCAGTGTATAACAAATATAAAATTTGACTTGTCCTGCGAAATTTTTGACTGGCAAAAATCAAGTATTAAACCATGATTTTGTTTCAATAAATAAATTGAAATTCTTTAAATTATAATCCTAAGGCAGATTTAAATATATACTGAAGAATAAACGAATATCTTAAAGAGGTTTAAGTTTAAAAATTTCATTCCTTTATTTATGTAAAAAAACACATTTAGCTTTAGATAGAAATTTTAAATTTTTTTGTCGACAGAAAAAGACGGAATTAAATTATTTGCTTAGCTATATTAAATTTTCAAATTTATATTTCTACGACTTGTTAAGAAAAATCCTTATACAATAGTCTTCTATGTTATTGATTTTATATAAAGTTTTTAATATTAATTTTGTAATGGTATGATTTCATTTATTCAGTATCCTAAATCGCTCAAAAAGTGAAAAAAATTATTATAAAATATTCTTATGATTTAAATATATAGATGGCTAGCGTAAGAAAATTTTATTTAAGCGCCTATTTTCGCAGACATTCTGAAAAAGCATAAAAATTAGAAATTATATGCTTTACTAAGTTTATTGTTAATATTAATATTTACGATTGTGTTTCATTTTAGCTTCTGTTAAATATGCGAATTTTCAGTGTTTTAACATAAAATCTTTACAAGTGAGCGTAAAATGTTCCTTCGTAATTCACATGATTAGAAATATCTTTTGACACAAGTTTTTTTCAAAATATTTTGTTTATGCATAATATCATTTGTTTGCAATAAATACTAATTCTCTGGAAACATGCAGGACTTTATATATATATATATATATATATATAAAGACTTACTATGAAAATCTACACAGAAATATTCTTTACTTTTTCAATGAATAATGCTCATTATGATCTAAGAAACATATCCTATACATTTGAATGTTATCGACCTGGGAAATGAATGGATAAATCCGTGAACTTCCTATCTCAAATGTTTGTGAGTTCGATACTGACCTCGGATATGAATGTTTATATTGATTAAAAACTCTTTAAAGTGCAGACCAGTCAAATTGGTGCTCATGTGCAAAAGCTAATCTTTAAGTGACAACTCAACCATACATTTGATTATTCAATACATCTTCCCACGTTTGAAGTATTTGAAAATTGTTATAGGAAATTTTTATTCACGAAATGCAGAAAAAATTTTAATTGTAATGTCTTATAAAGAAAGAAGCTTAATTGCAAGGAAATAGAATTATTTGAAATTAACATCATATATACTTGTGTAATTGTTATTGTGCATAAAATTTGTCAATTTACGGTTACATTTTAAACAAAATCTTATTCAGGTAAGACTTACAATAAGGTTCTGAACATTTAAATATTGAAATGGAAGTAATATCCTGAAGAAACACATGGAAACCCATGAGTTGCTGAACTGTAAACGGGAAAAATTATTAAAGTATGAACCCTTTTCCGCTGATGGCAGCTTAATGATTATTGGGTTTAGCCATCGATTCTATAGCTTGTGGGTTCAAGAATCCCAGCTAGGGCATGGATGTTTGTAGTGATTCGGAATAAACTTTAAACTGTAGGTCTTGGTATAATTAGCCCACGTGGGCTAAAAATGACCGTTGAGCTTAACTTGCTATTCAGATGAAAATAATTTTTTTTAAATATTTATTCAGTCTAAAACTGTCTTCAAATTTTTTGCATTTGATTTGACTTTTATAATTTACCAAAATTATTAATTTCTTCCCTGCCATTCAAATATTATAATTCCTTTCGGGGGATTTGATAAAAATCTGCAGAAACATTTTGTGATAATATTTCAACTTTTATTTCTAATTGATATTGTCTTCAATCCTCCACTGATGTAATTTCAGAAACTACCTTTATGTAAGTAAAAGGAACGACGAATTAAAAATGGGTGAAAGGGGCAACAAACGTTATTTGTTCTTGCAATAATTTTGCATCTCTGTGTATTTTGACCTCTACTGCCTAATTTTGTAATTTGATAGTGATACTAGAAAAAATGTTTAGTTCGCAAATCAACTGAAGGCCAAACTGCTTGTTGGTTTGATTGCACGTTTGGTTTATAATTCAATCGCTCATTGATTCGATTCCTACTTGGAAATTTGGAGTCCATATTAAAATATAGGCCCTGGATTCCTAATATTTTTAGATATGTATTAATAGTGATTATTATTATAGTGCATTTTATTGAAACATTTTATTTTCCTAATTGATGGTTTCAGAAGATTGGAAAACAAAAGGAAGTTTTATTAAATTTTTCCTTAGTTTGCAGGAATCAAAAATATTAATTTTTTAGAAATTCATTTCTTCGTGTACTAAATGGTAACTAAATGTTCAAGCCATCTACCCTTTAGATGAACCACTCGTGGGTTCGAATCTCTCCTATTTGAGTGTTACTGAGTTTATCAGTTCAGCTATCTTCAGTTTCAGTTCGCGTGTTTGATATCTTTCTGGATGATGAATATTTGTAGTTTTACGTAAATTTTCGAATTGAAAGTCCTGGTCCAATTAGCAATGGAATAACTGACCAAATGCTTGCATATTTAATCATTTAAAGTCCATGTTAAATTATTGACTTAAACGAAATTAAGCTACGTCAGCAAAAACCCGATATTTGAAGCACGCAAAAAATCTTATGTGCATTGATTCAGTGAAGTTATTAAATGATATTTTTGTATTATAAAATAGGAAGTAAAATTAATTACTATTGAAAATAGTATTTTCGACGAGAAATAATTGGTGGATTATTCCTCGGAAAGGATAGAATTTCAAGTAGAAAAGAAACACTAATAGATGTCTTGAATTTGTGGAAATATCTAAATCCTGCTTGTAGTGAAACTGGAGAATTGTGTTGGATAGATTTTTAAATAGCAATAGCTAACTATTGTGAGCTTGTGTGTGTGGCCTCGAATAAGTTGTAATGTCTCGAATAACTTCCTAAAAGTAATTGTTAACTGCCGAAACAAATTAAGCTTATTTGAAACGCGCTACAATCATTAGCACATAAGTTGATGACACCTGACGAGTAGATTTGAGTTTGGAGCTCCGTGTGCCAAAAGTAAAATTGGAATAACAATTTCACCTAAATAGACAAAAACTCTTCATCAGTGTTACCTTAGTATCCTTAACATTGGACCTTGCACCAGTAAACCACACAAAAACAACAAAATAAAATAGTATCCTTAAATGTTGTCATAGTCTCATGAAGGTAGAAATCATTGTTTATTTCTGAACCATACTTTTTAATTAAAATCATCTGATCAATCAAATTAATCATTGTGTTAAGAAAATTGTCAGGACAACTACAAATAAACCAAAACTAATATTTTTTAATCGAAGTAATGTTCATATAACCCATAAATAGAAATGGCATAATCTTCAGCACAGTAAGGCTAAGCTGCCAGACAAATAGCGTGCTAGGTTTTGATTCAGCAGTTCGTGGGTTCGATTTTCACATTGGTCTTAGATATTTTAGTGGCTTGGAATCTACTTTAAATTGTTGATATCAGTCTAACAGCTCTCGTTTGCAAGAAAATGAGTAACAACCTTACCTGATATGAATCTGCACTGTAAGATTTGTGGAAATGTGACATCTCAAGCTGCACTAATCTCATTATTTGATTTATATTTAGAAATAAATTATTTTCTGATGGAAAGACAAATTATGTACCTATAAACAATTTTCTAAAGGGAAGTTCTTTTCAAAAATGAGAGAAACCCATACTAAAGAAATATTTTAAATGCATACAAAATTCATTCTCCAAGGTTTTTCGTTTGAACGCATTAAATATAATTAAATATGCTTATAACAGTTAAACTATAACTCTATTTTGGAATTTTTTATGGTTTAAAAAGTAAAAATATTCATGAAATTCTTTTTAATGTTTTCCATTTTGTCAACATTTTTGTATCTAAATTTCATATCTGAAATATCTGCGTTTTATCTTTTTAAATAAAATATTTTCTTAAAAAATTATTGGATAAAGGAAAACTTGGATTTAAAATCAAGGAAGCTACAAAGTAGAATATTTAGTGTGAATCTTCAATTTAGTATTGAGGAAATTGACGTTTATTAGCAAGATTTTTTTTTTTAATATTTCTTAAGCCAGTCGAGTGGAACCTAAGATATGTAAAAATGTCCTCACACTTAAGGATAATATTTACAAAACTGATGCACGTGTTTCTGATTTAACAGATAATGCTCTCGATATGTTAACCAAGCTGAATTGCTATCTCTCCTACCTTCAGTTGGTGGATTGGATATTTCTAGCGTCTTACCTGTATTTATTTCGTAGAGTTCACTTCAAACCATTGATCCAGTTAAATTATTTGTTGTTTCAATCGTAAAGTGCTGAACCAATTTGCTGGAGTAAAGTATTTAGAATCAAATCAAATTATAAAACCTTATAAAATTTAAATTTGAATCAAATAAAAAGAGAGGAGTGATTGAACTAAAATAAACATTCTTGTAACGAATTCCACTATCGGATTTTTTTACCTACATTCCACTCAAAAAATGATTTTTAAATGCTCTGGCCTTTAGTTTAATGTCATAGGTTGGATTCGTACTTTAGGTGTGCATTTGCATAATAGTTCGAAATAAATTTCAAGCTGCGTAGGTTTCGGTTGAATTATTCTTCGTATTAAAAAAATGACATAAATCAATTAATCGCCATTCTCAAAAGTAATTAAAGGCCATTTTACTTACTAAATTTCTTTCTTAACATTTGCATAAAGCAAATAAGTTCTCCACGACTGACATTCCTGTAATTGTAGTTTCTAATGTATGATACAAAATCTTGAAATGAATGTTCTGTGCTGCAACAGTTTAATTTGAATCTACTGTATGCCTTCTTTCAAGATTATTTTTATTAAAATTTTCATATTCTATATTCAAATCAATGAAGTTAAGGATCTTAAGTTTAAATGTAATAACATTTGAATGAATGCAATTGGAATCGAAATGAAACTTAGAATGTATGGTTAATACCCTATATGTTCATATAAATTTTGAAAAAAGAAAAAGGTTTTTCGTCTACTTATATTTTTTCTGAATTAGGAGACAAATGATTAGCGTCTTGGTCTCCTGCTCAATAGTTAGTGGATTTGAATCCCACTTTGGAGGTTCATTTGTAGTTGTCTGAGACCACAACTGTAGTTTCCTAGAGGATCTAATTAGCCCTCGTGTGAAACAACCGTTGAGCGAAATTCAAAATCTAGCCGAGTTAACAGCCGAATAATTAGCTCATGATGTGTTAAATAATTCACGAGTTCTACGTCCTGAATTATTTAACATTAATTAAGGACACAAGCTAATCATTCGGCTGTTATAAGTACAACCTCTAAAGTCTCACCTCGGATGGGTGTAAACGTTTGCACTAGTTTGGATTCTAACAGAATAAGTCCCCTGTGCCAAGGAACTATGTAGAAATAGAAATAAATCAACAAGAAAATCGGATAAAAAAATTTTACGTCGAGTATTTAAGAACAATTGATATTATTTTAGTTATTTCTTATTAAATTTTTGTTCTTTTACTGCATTTTTCAATTGTGTACAAAATATAAAAATTCAGCAAAGCTAATAATTATTCCTGATTTTTAGAATACTATATTTCACTATTGGTAAAAATTCAGAGTAAGTAATGTAACTAATAAAAAAATGAGTTCGCTTTAAAAGGATCTTCGACAACTAGTAAGGAATGTTTAAGCCAGGTAGCCAGTGACTAGTAATAGTTGAGCTTTAAGATCGTGATGAATTAGGCATTCACAAAAATTTTAATTTTTGTACGATTGCTTTTAAATGTTACGGTAACTTTTAAATCGAAATAAGTTGAGCTTTTTAGAGATTTTGTGAATAATTGCAACCATTTTTGGAGTTCTGAAACTTTATATGATTGAAATGTTCTTTCTTTGAAATCGTGATTATTCAACAATGATTATATTTTTGTACTTCTTGATTCTGTCAATTGAACTTATTTTCTGACTCGTCTTACTGGTTGTTTAATCATATTGTGGTGGTAGTCTGATACAAAGGCTCCCATATAAATATTTTTAATTTACCAGCCTACACTATCATTTAATGAATTAGTTACGTTAACCAATTTTTAATGTTTTTATTTTTGAACCAATCTACAAAGGTAAAATCCTTACTCCGTCCACGAAATATTTTTGTGTGGAAGTGTGAACAGCTGCACGAAATAATAAGCAACTTACACATCAAGATATGTTTCTGTAATTTATATATAAATCTGTTTCATTTGAAAACTTTTATTGCAACACTTAGAAATAATTTAAGCAAATTCTGATTTATATATACGTTGAAGTAGCTTATGCTGAGATGCACGAAATTTTGGAAAACTCTTCAAGATCGGAGGCATGTGAGGTTCTTTCTCCCCTTTTGAAATTTTAAACCATTTTAAATTGTGTGTCCTGATTTATGATTAGCAATTGTGAAAAAATTACCTCTTGAATACAAACTAAATCAAATCCTATTTATAAAATTGCCAAGCTTTATAAGTGAAGGATTTCCGCTCTAGTTTTCTATTAAACGTAGGTTCAATTCTCACCTTGAGTGTTGATGTCTGTTGTGGGGTTTGAAATACTTTATGAATTAAGTCGGTCTAACTAGCCCTCGTGTGCTAAAATGACCCGTGAACGACAAAACCTACTAACCTAATGTACTAACTAAATACTTACAAACTAAAAAACTATTAACTAAATGCTTTCATTGCAAAAAGTAACTGAAGTGACAGATCAACCAAATGAATGTGGGGGAAAAATACTTCAAGAAAAAAGTGACAGACGTATTCAAGGGAATTATAGCTACTTTTAACTTCAGGCAGTTGCATACTTTCCATTTCAAATCCCAATTTCGGATGCATTGAGATTTTCTGATTTCATATTTTTAAGTTTGGCTGAAAATTATCTTTCAATAACGATAAAAGTAATTTGTAGATAAAAATACTGGCGCATACAGGTGGGAACATATTAAATAAGGAACATGAAATTTCATTTGGGAAATATTTCACTTCGAAAAATACTTGCAATTTCAAGAATCCCATTGCTGTGGTGTCGATTCTCCCTAATGAGTAGTATTGTAGAGGCTCACGCAGAATTTTAAATTCTTGATCCGAGTTTAATGAGCCCTCCTGAGCAAAGCAAATATTGTCTGAAGTAAGCATAGGGAGGGAGACTAGAAAACAAGCAGTTGCTACGGAGAAGGGGAATCCAGGAGCAAGCGGTTGCTATGGTAACCTTCTCCACCCTTAAGAAATTAAGATAAATCTGTTTCACTTGTAACTTTATATAGCTTAAAATTACAGATAATGAGGCCATTTAATTTTAAAATACAGTAAGAACATTTTCAAATATTTGTAGCGTTTCGGAAAATATATTTTCTGAAAATCTCCAGAAAATTGTTACCGACCTGTCGGTTGAATGGTTATCAGTCTAGTTTTTAGTTCGACAATTTGTAGATTTAATTCCCACCTCTGACGTGGATGATTTGAATTGGTTCAAAATCCAACTAAAATCATCGGTCTTGGATAAAATTGCCCTTTTGTGTATATATTGTGACAAATGAAACCGGGAAGACTAGAAAAGAAATTCTTTACTTATTTGATTTTTATTTTGATGGAAACTAAAGACGCTTTGACACTTTGCCAATTTAGTTGATTTTTGAGCTTATTATGCGTTAAATATTGGCGGAGTACTTTCTCTTTTGGACCTTGCGCCAATAAATCCTAACTAACCAACCCCAACCAACCAGAGTTGAATATTGATATTATAAAAGTAGCTTTGTTACCGAGGAAAATTTTCTATTATCACTGCAGAATTTTCTCAGTAAATATTTCAACTACAATCACTCGTATAATTTCACCTTGTATCTTCGATAAGTTCTGTTCCACTCTCGAGTTAATGAGAAATATTCCTCGAGTGCCAAAAATGACAGCTAAATGCCAATTAAACGAAAAAGTCTTTTTCAAGATAGACTGTAAACTCAGGATATTGATTCTTTGCTCATATTTTCCATGAATTTTTTCACTTTATTCTGTACATTAGATTTTTTACGTGACGTTAGAGTACTGGAATTATATATATATATATATATATATATATATATAAATATGTATTATATATATATAACAAGGAAATTAAGGATTACTGATGCGTTTAATTTTTGAATATCATGTATACAAGATTAAAATTTACTTATATACGTAAAAGATCTAAATTATTACTTAACTAAGAAGATATTATAAATTTGGTCATTCCATTAGAGATAAGTAATTTTAAAGACTTTAACTATTTTGAAATATTTTAAAATTTAAATAGCAATAAGAAAAACTGTAGCTTTACTTCTACAAATCTTTGATCTTAAAGCTACACGAATTTAACAATATTATTAAAAATGCGTCATCGTGATCAACTTGGATGAATAAATTGCATTCTGACTTTCAGCTCAACAGGTCATAGATCTTATCCTCCAATCATTAAATTACGTGATTGTTAGGAGTGGTTTGTGTAGATTAGATCCTTGTGTTGAATTTGCCCTCATGTATAAGAAGTAACTTTATCGGAAAATGGTAGAGGCTTTATAAAATAGAATATTTTTAAAGTTCTCTGAAAAGAAAATATTTGAAGTTTGTCTGTCGGATATGTATACAACCTAGTGAACTTACGTTTGCAAGCTAGTGGAAATTTACTTAAATTTTACCAATTTAGTCACTGTTTGAAAGTGGGAGAACAATTTATTTTTGTTTCTTAAATGCACGTATGAAGGTGGGTGCTTAAGCTTTTTGTATTTTCTCTTTGATTACCAGGTGAGTTATACTGAATCGGTAACTGTGACCTCTCAGTTGATATTGAAAATCAAAGGTTCGCAATCAAATTGAAGCCCTTGATGGACTGGACTGTACGTGAGTGAATGTTTATGGTTGTTTGGAATTCATTTCAACGATCTCACCGTCACTGGAACACACTTTTTGAAGTAGAAGGTTCAAGCTTCTTATAAGGTTCGCGCCCGTACCCGTCAGTTGTTGAATTACGTGTTATCAATGTGAAATAATGTATGATCAGGAGTTTTTCGGGTTTCCTAGTTTGCAGTATGCAATTACGGGGTTTTGTCTATGAAATATGTGCACGCCTCTCTCTCTCAATATATATATATATATGTAGGTAAATATCCAGTGAGGTCTTGAACAAATTTCACAACTTCTAAGTGTTAAGTTGTTCACTATATGACATGTAAAGCTTCTTGAGTTTTAGTTGAATTAATATTAATGTCCAGAAATTGACCATTGTCAAATTACAAACATAACCACTGTGAAATGCCATTTTTTTATTTATAACCTGAAAAAAAATTTATACTTTAATGTACATTTTTATATTTTATGAAAATTATTTGTGCAATTTTCAACTGCTTAATTGCAATAATTAATAAGAAGGTTATTGGTTTTAGTAATTTGATTTAAATTTTATAAGTTGAATTTTGTTAATTTTAATTTCTATACTTTCCTTTCATTAATTATACTTATTAAGATTTTAATTGAATTATTTACTTATTTTTGTGTTTTAACATTTTAACGTTAAGTTTGTGTTTTATACAAGGTTTTCTTTAAAATTTAATCGCATAATGTCCTTTCTGGGCCTTGTGCCTTAAAACCCAAACCACCACCACCAACAGTAGTAATTAATAATTTTCATTTCTTAGAGATATCTACTTAATAAGATTAAATATTAACTATTACCAAATGTATTTCGACAGTATTTTTATTTGTAGGAAATTGATTCCTATTTTAACTTTTAAGGAAAAAAAAGTTTAGTAGATTCTAGTTTGAAGATTTTACTGCTTCATTTTAATAAATTATATTTATGCTGCTCTATTTATATTAGAGTGATCCATAATTATATCTGTATTTAAAAATATAATTTTTTTTTCTCGAGTTCTTGAAAAACACTCATATTCGAAATTATGTTCTTAATTTTTACAGTGCCTTAGAAATTAGGACTGTCATTAAAATGAATCGATGGCAATTCTTTATCAGCGAAGTGATATCACTGACAATATTCATTTATTTTTCTGACAGTATTTGTACTTGTAACCATCTACTTACTATGTATTAAAGGTGACAAAATGAGAATATTGCGTGAGAAGCAGTATCCTCTGTATGAAGATTAGTTTGTTGTGGTTTAATCTTTCTAATGTCCATACAGGGTAACGAAATCTGTTTTATACATAAAATGATTGCAAATGAAGATAAATTGATCCACAATGGACTGAAATACCACTTTGGATTTATAATTTCCCTCGCAAACAAAAAATGTTTCTTGGAAAATATGGATTTTAATTTCTTTCCAATACGACCTATGAGTTTTGAAAGAATTTCTAAACAAACCTTAAAAGCTTATAATCGAGCTGACAAATTGTCACTGTTTTAGATTCGATTCTTATATCACACGTAGATGATATGATTGTAGTGGCTCGGAATATATTTATTAATCCAATTTGTGCATGAGTGAGAAATGAAGGAAAAAATAGAAACTTTCTGGGGTGAGGATATTTGTAATGCCTTGGAATCCTCTTTAAATCAAAGGAGACTGCCTATGGCTGAGTGATTAGCGTTCCTAACTCTTGGACTGTTGGTCCCTGGTTCGAATCTCGGTTCGGGAATGAACGTTTCCTTCCTTTCTCTCTGTATTTCCTTGTCCTTTCTTCTGAGATGATGGATGAATGTGGCCCAACCTATAAACGGGTTTGTAGAGGTGTGACGTCGATTATGCTACTCGCCTCCGTGACTTGGTTCACAGGTATGCACCGGGTAACGCTAAATATGAAGCAGTTTCCGGCCTTGTCCTGTGGCGCAGCTTGTCCTTTTTGGACTTTGCGCCACAAAACCCAACCAACCAACCGGCCTTGTTCAGTTGAAGAGTTAATCGCCCAGTGCCCGCGTTTAAAAAAAAAAAATTAAGTCAAAAGTACCCGTTGTGGAAAGAGTAAATAAACACAAACGATCCACAATAATTTAAAAGAAGATAAGTTTAGAAAGAATGCAAAAAAGAAAAATAATTTAAACTATAAAAAAATGAAAAATGGTTATACTGATAATTCTTCCATTGTTTAAAACATGTCTTATTAAATATTTCACTAAATTATATGAGATTACATTTTAAAATGTTAAATTTATAAAAGTATTTTTTTATATTCCTTGTAACTAAAATATTCTTTTAATGAGTTAAACTTTTGAATTTTTCCTGAAAAGAAGTTGATGAGCTAGCAGCCAAATGGTTAGCACTTGGGAAAAGAGATTCTGTAGTTTTTCAGTGTCCACTTTAAATTGTAAATCTTTATCTTTTACTGTAGGTAACTTTGATATCGCTTAGTGAACGGCCGTTGTAAGGCTTCCACCGCATAAAATGTCTGTCGGGAGAACACTTCATAGATAGTTGGCAGTATTCAGTGTCGCAAGTGAGCAAACTCGGAAAGCTTCCAAATATCCCTACAGACGTGCATCAGAAGACAAAAACGCAACGTCCCTCTCGCGTACAACAAAATAATGAACCTTCTTTGGAAACTAAAGTCTACAGCAAACATACATAATTTCCTAAAAAAATGTGATTTGTAGATACATTTACTATTTGATATTTAGTTTTGCTTAAGAACCTAATGTGTACCTCGAAATAGTCTCTAGTATAGACCAACTAAAAACAAATCGAATGTGTTTTGAACATTTGAAAATTTGCTTTAGTTACTATATTATTAAAACTAGAGTCTAGATTCTCTTCATCTGCATTCCAATGCAATCTCGATTTTGGTGTATTGGGAGAAATGAAAACTTTCGCTGAAAAAACAATGATTTTTGAAACTCAATTAGTCTAAATGTATTTTTATTTAAAAACATTTGCTTTGAATACACTGGGAATTTAGAATCAAAGGAGGTGGTCTGATACTGTACATGCTGTAGGTCCCAATTTAATTAGCCCTCTTGTGCAAATAGGGACCATTGAGAGACACAAGGTAAGCTAAACTATCAATATCGTACAGTTTTCTCCTCTGCTTTTAACGTTTGCGTACGCATGAAAATTTTAAGAGGTGTAGCCACCTTTCTTGAAGCAAGCAGAATTTCGGAACGGTGTGCATCATGGCATAAGAAAATTTACAATGAATTCAAATCATATTTTACTGTTGTTTAAATACAAATGCAATGATCAACCTTTTTGTAATACAGTCTTTGTTTTCAGTTAACCAAAGACTAACATTCTGTTATAAACTTCCTTTCATTCCTTGCTGCCTTTTTCATTTCAAACTTGTATGAAAATTTGGCGGTCATATAGAATAAGGATATTATTTATATGAAATAAGAAAATATATATACATATAAAAACAAATGATTAAAGTTTAAATTTTAAAAACTACTTTTAAATTATGATTTTAGGTATCATTTTGATTTCGAGCTCTGAATTTTAGTTCAACAGTTTGAGTTCATTTCCTGTGACTCTTATTAGTTGTAAGATTTGTGTGAAATTTACTTTAAAATACATCGGTTGAATAATTCTTCTAGTTCAAGAAATTAAAAAGCTGCACATTAAATCAATCTTCAAATGACTTATATACATTAAAGTTTGTATGAATTTTGTAAAATTGTTGGCTCCTATGTATAAATTGTATCATACGCCAACTGTTGATATAATAAGCTGATAGTATAAAATATTTGGCATTACCAATAAATAACCTAACGTATTTACTTAATATCGTAAAGTTTTATAAACACCAGTTTCTTTTTACCTCACAACTAGGAGTATTTATAAGTATTAAAAGTTTAGAAATTTTCTTAGAAAATTGAGATCATACCGTAAAATATTAAAAATTATTTTGCTACGAAAACTAAATTTTGGACACAAGCTGTGTTTTTCATAATAAATGGGTACAGTTTTATTTAATATTTAATTAATAAATTATATTTAACTCAACATTTATTATGCGATTAAATAAATTAGATTAATATTCTGAATTATATTAAAATGAAATTTTTTTTATTTATTTTGAGTCTTTTTATAAATTCTAGTCATTAGAAATTTTTGCAATTATAAGTGTAATATAACTTTGTGATTTTCTAATAAATTTTTAGCTAGTTAATGTTTTTGTTGCCGTTTAGTCGCATTATATATACTACAACAATGTATATATGTGCTTGCAGAGTTTGACCAAAATGAAGAAGCCTTTGGACAACAATATTTATTCGACAAAGAAGACGGTCGCTCAGGGAATGATGGACCTCGCCCTGCTCACTGCCAATGCTTCTCAGTTGAAGCTTCTTTTGAAGTACAACCAGGACAAAAGTTCAATCTTCTTCATCCACGTCTCTTGCATTTGCATTTCTATTGCTCTTCAGGTACCATCTTCATTTCTGTTTTGTTTATAAATATTTCTTCGATAGCCGGTAACATAGCTTTTACAAGGGTCGTGATTACATGGTGGGTTTGGGCGTTCATTCTCGTTATCGGAAGGTAGTGAGTTCGAATTCCGACCCAAGTAAACATCCCTCGTAATTACTAATGATGGTTGGGATATGTTAAATATGTCATGATAGCAATGACCTCCATGTGATAGGATATCTCTGAGGTTGGCAAGCCAAGTATTGGGGAATCTTCTGTTTGGTCCCTACTTCTAAATTACGAAGTATCCCACCTGCCTGCTTTTAACTTACTGTCAGGGCCCAACTGAAGTTTAGGCTAGGTACAGAGAAGCATTCTGGTGATATAGCATCTTTTTTACAAATTAATTTTTGGTATTTCGTCTTCGGGAAATCACGATTTTCGTTAGACATTATTAGAGACTTACTTTGTGAGATGATTACATAAATGCTTGCATACATGCATGCATACGTACGTACGTGAGAGAGAGAGAGAGAGAGAGAGCTCAGAGAGGTGAGTTGGAGATACCAGTGAATGATGCAATTTGTTGTTTATGGTATATAGTTGAGGTTGGCAGCCGTATTGTTAGAAGTCTTGTTTTCGATTCAGTAGTTCCGTAGATTCAATTCCTTCTTCGGCCATGTTTGCAGTTAAGAATACACTTCAAAATGTACGTCCTAATCTAATTAACCCCGGATTGCACAAAAAATTACCATTGAGCTATAACCCAACTATTCGACCATATTTGAATTTAAAATTCCAAATTTCCCATAATTTCTACAATTAGAATAATTGTGTCTAAGTTTAATCTCTTTTAGTCGTGAAGCTTGATTCTAAGCTAAACCATATACCCTTTACTGATTCACTGGATTACTATGAAAATTTTCAAGTGCCCGAGATTTTCGATATATCTGATTAGGAGGATCCTTCTACGCACCCCATCAGGAGGTTTACTTTAAGTAAACACTGGTGTCACAATCCCGAGGTACCCCTGTGATCTGTCCTCTTCTTTCTTTTCTTCTCTTCTCCCTCATTGTGGCTACTTTTACGAGGTCGAGGGCTCCCCTGGAGTAGCTGTTGTCGCTCTTTTGCTATTAGCTTCTCTTGGGGATTAAATCACACAAGTGTTTGCCGTGCATGGAGACCCGTGTCCCTGGAAAGGATGGTCCTTGTAATGGTAATTGAGTAATATGATAATTGAGGGTCCTTGTAATTGAGACCAACACATTTCTTCTGCTTCAGGTGTTGTGGCCATCAGCACATTAATCGGCTTTATGGATCAAGTGATGGGTACCTCTGCTAAATGTCTCATTAAGGGTGGAGGCCAGCACAAGGATGTACTGTGAGTGTATAGGATTTGACTAGCACTGGTGCAGCTAGTCTGCATTCCCTTGTTAGATTCGGTGGTGAGTGGTGCGGTCAGGGCCCGAAATTTTAAGTATTTAATATGCAAAATAATCACTTTTCGTTTCTCCCATGGGAGCAATTGTTGCAGTATTTAAAAGCTAAACTTTTCGTAATAAAGAGAAAGGAAAGTTCATTTATTTCAGTTTCTCCCTTCTTTATTTCCAAAGGGATGTCGAGAATAGTAGAGGAATTTAAGAGTATACAGAAGATGCGCTCAGGTGACTTGCTCATTGAGGCTGCATCTGACTCTTAAGCAACTATTCTGGCAGACATGAAAAATTGGCTAACTTAAAAATGACAGTATCTCCTCATGAGATAACACCACGAGCTTTTCAATATAAAAAAATAACCTTTATATTTGTTAGAATTGCCATGGTTTGCACTCAGATCTTGATAACATCATGTTTCTAATTTCAGTACACAATCCCGCATGTTTAGCACTTCGGAAAACGTTCCTGAAGTCTACCAATAATATAAACATACGTGGATTTAAGTGCTTTAGAAAAGACTGTGGTGACGATGGTACAGTGTCTGGTGGTGTTCGTATATTAACATCCAATAACTACCCCAGCACTGTCAATCCATTAAACACTACACTACAGGGTGTAGCAGTGAAAATCCACACATCATGTTTGATTACAGTCTATAATTTGTATTTGCCACCACGTGATGTTATCCGCCAAGAGAAACTCGACGCATTAATGTATCAGCTTCCTATACCATTTTTATTACTTGGTGACTTCAACGGCCATTACTCTTTGTGGGGAAGTAATAACACAAAATCTCGTGGTCGTCAGATAAAACAGTTTTATAACTGATAGCTGTCTCTGTCTGATAAATACCAACGAGAAAACTTATTTCCATGTACCCACCAGAAGATTTCCTTCTCTCTATCTGGCCATTTGTTCTCCTTCACTTCTGCCATTGTTAAATTTGTTTGTGGGTAACTATTTGTATAACAGCGATCATTTCCAACTTACCATCTCCCAGACTGGAGGTAGTAGTGTGCAACAATGCTTGCCTACTTACGTGTACAATCGGGCAGATTAGACTCTGTTTACACAATTGGCAGTTGTTGATGATACAATGGTCATAATCCAAAATATTAATGAGGCCGTTCAAAAGGTCACTGAAACTATTATATGTGCTGCTGATACTGCAATTCCTAAAAGTTCATCTAAAACACATAGGCATTGCAAACCGTGATTGAACAATGAACCCCTACAAACTTATAAAAATAGAGAAAGTTAGGGGGTTATTTCGAAGGTTCCCCACAAGGAGAATTTTTTTGCATTTAAGAGGACAAAAACATTAGCTCGTAGAGCTCCTCATTGGAGTCATAAGGAATCCTGGTCTTGTTATGTTTCTTCAATAACATCTTTCACGTCCATTTAGCAGTTATGGAGAAAAGTGAAAGCATCCAATGTGTGGTATTTATAAGGAATCCACAATTCCTATCTTGGAAACTGAAGCTGCTGTATACTCTTCTCCTATGGATATAGCTAATGTCCTGTGTGAATTTTTCGCTAGTATCTCAAACACCAACTTTTAAAGTTTTTTTTTTTTTTTTTTTTTTTTTTTTTTTTTTTTTTTTTACGGATTAGGAGTCGAGCTGAGCGAAAGCATATATTACATTACTCCGCATATATTACATTTGAGGAAAAAGTGTGAGTGGTCGCTTAATATTTTCAAGGTATTATCAAATACATCTTGGGGTGCTCATCGCTTGTCACTTCGTGTATCAATCAATCAATCAATCAATCAATCATTTTATTTCGTATTGACTACGGATGTGTTGTCTTCTTTCGGAAGATCTGCTAGGTCTTCAGTTCTACGCAGACTGGACACTGTGCATCCACTCTACTTTGAGAATATGTTCAGGCGCATTCCGTACATCACCCGTCCTGAGTCTTAATGCCATTTGCCAACAATTGCCATTTAGACGAATGCAGCTGTTTCTCAATGAGACGAATGCAGCTGTTTCTCAATTATTACTCTAAAATGATGTCTAACATTCAACATCCTTTACGTTCTTTGGCTTTTACTCCTGCACTAAAGAGATTGTATAATGCTCGACCTTACAGCATCCAACTTTTTCTCACTCTTATTAAATCTCATCTTTTGTTAAAAGACCTATGTGGTGTCCATTTCATTAAACTTCTGACTTTCACATCCAACTTGGTATGATCCATAGATATCTATAATTAATACCTTTGCTCAGTTCAGGATTCGAAATTACTTGGCATTTGATTATGGGGCTTTACCAATTAATCATTTGTTTTTTCAAAGATTTGTTCGTATCATTATGTATGTCAAGATTCTTCCTTGCTTTATAAAAAAGCGTCTAGTATTTAAATAAAAAACTACTAAACTTTTAATTGATCTCAAAATAAGGCTTAAAATATCATTCAAAATGTTGAAGTAGCAAAAATGCCAGAAATTTACAGATTTATAAATAAAGTTAAACTTCGCTAAGAATCAATATTCATTAATACTATGCCAAGCTAATAACCAAATAGTTATCTTTATCTTTCGTTTCAGATGCTCGTAGGTTTGAATCCCATCGTAGGATTTGATGGTTGTTGTGTTTTGGAATCCACTTTCCCTTAGGAGGTTTACCTTCTTTAAGTAAACACGGATGTAACAATTCCGTGGTTTCCCAGCGATGTTTTCTTTTTTTCTTCCAATTATTTTCCATTTTTCAGTATTTTTTCTCTTATCTTTGTTGATATAAAGTACACTTGTGTTCTGCCCTGAATTTGGTTGGGTTCTTCCCTTTTTTTTTTGTTTGTTTATACTTGTGCACCAAATGTTTGCCATGTGTGGTATCTTGTGAGGAGGAAATTAGTGTCCTGGGGTCCCTCTGTTTTCCCTTTAGCCCAAGCTTCTCTGTAGACGGGTGGCTGGAGTGGGTCCGCTCTCAGTCAATACATTAACATAGTCAGCCGTACTATATTAACGGTGTTTTTTCACCCTGCATAGCAATGTAGGTCTATTCCTGCATTTTGGATTGTGCTGGTGCGTCCGCTAGATTCTCTTTCCAATGTGTAGTACTGCATATTAGTGATACCCTTAAGATAAGTACTGAGGTAATTCGTCACTAGAGCAGGTAATTATCTTCCCTTGTTAGGCTCTGTGATGGGCAGGGTAGTTCTGAAAAAGCAGAATATTCATCAGGATGAACATTCTGCTTTTTCATGGGTCCCAAAAACTCTGGCCGTGATGAGGGCCTTAGCTCGTTAACATTTGTTTGCAAGACTGACACTTCCGCTGCTTTAGATCAATATTAAATTTGGGAAAGTATGCTAAAACAAATGTCACCATCCCGAATGCTGAACAATTTAAAAGCTGTTGCATGAGAATCTAGTAACATAAGAAATTAAGATCTATTTTAAACAAAATTTTAATTTGAAGCACATCACTATTATAATCTATATCTTGTCTTTGAATTCATTTAAAGAAATCCCTGTTGCAGCTTCCTGCCATAAAACATTGAATCAAAGTTGTGAAGTTGTTTATAAATGTAACTTTCACTCAACTCCACTCGACTCGACTAACACCGCTTGTGATGCTCGCCGAATCACCATCCGCCGTGATTAAGAATTCATTCCTACTATAGGATAACCAAAGGTTATCAAACGTATTCTTCCAAACTCTATGAAAGCAGGGTATCTTAACTGTGCTCAGTAAGACCATACATTTTAAACATTTTGCGGTGTTTCAATTTTAATAGGGTTGGATATTCTAAAATATGTATACACTACTGGCCATTAAAATTGCTACACCAAGAAGGCGACATGCTACAGACTTGAAATTTATACGAAAGGAAGAAGGTGCTGTGATATACATATGATTAGCTTTTCAGCTCATTCAGAAGAAGCAGGCGCCAGTAGCGACACCTACATTGTGTTTAAATGAGGAAATTGTTCAGCCGGTTCCTCATACACAAATTACATTTGAACGTTGTTGCCTGGTGTAAAGTTGTTGTGATGCCTCGTGTAAGAAGGAGAAATGCGTACCAGCACGTTTCTGACTTTGATAAAGGTCGAATTGTAGCGTACCGGGATTGCGGTTTATCTTATCGCAGTATTGCTGCTCGCGTCGGTCGAGATCCAATGACTGTTAGCAGAATATGGAATCGATGGGTTCAGGACGGTAATACGGAACGCCATGCGGGATCTCAACGGCCACCTATCACTAGCAGCCGAGAAGACAGGCATATTATCCGCATGGCCGTAATGGATCGTGCAACCACGTCACGAGCCGTGAGTCAAGAAACTGGGTCGTTTGGAAGACAACAAGTGTCTGCACGAACAGTTCGACGCCGTTTGCAGCAGCATGGACTCTCAACTCGGAGACCATGGCTGCGGTTTCCCTTGACGCTGCGTCATAGACAATAGCGCTTTCAATGGTGTGATCAACGACGAACCTGGGCGCACGAATGGCGAGACGTCATCTTTTCAGATGAATCCAGGTTCTGTGTACAGCATCATGATGGTCGCATCCGTGTTTGGCGGCATCGTGGTGAACGCACACTGGCAACGTGCATTCGTCATCGTCATACTGGCCCATCACCTGGCGTGATGGTATGGGATGCCATTGGATACGTCTCGGTCACCTCTTGTTCGCATTGACGGTGCTTTGAACAGTGCACGTTACATTTCTGGTGTGTTACGACCCGTGGCTCTACTCTTTATTCGAGCCCTGCGAAACCCTACGTTTCAGCAGGATAATGCCCGACCGCATGTTGCCGGTATTGTACGGACCTTCCTTGATACGGAACATGTTCGGCTGTTGCCCTGGCCAGCACGTTCTCCAGATCTTTCACCAATAGAAAACGTCTGGTCAATGGTTGCCGAGTGACTGGCTCGTCACCAAACGCCAGTCACTACGGTTGATGAACTGTGGCATCGTGTTGAAGCTGCATGGGCATCTGTACCTGTATATGCAATCCAATATCTGTTTGACTCAATGCCCATGCGTATAACTGCTGTTATTACTGCCAGAGGTAGTTGTTCTGGGTACTGATTTCTCAGGATCTATCCAGTCAAATTTTTTGAAAATTTAATTACTTGTTATTTCTCTAGTATAATATATTTGTCAAATAAATATCATTTTGTTATCTGCATTTCTTCCTGGTGCAGCAATTTTAATGACCAGTAGTGTACATTGCAGATCAAAAGCAACATGTATTCTATGTTCAAGTCAGGAAAACCAGGAAATGAAATGTGAATCTGAGCCAATATGCATAAATTACAAAGGAATTAACCCTGCGTCTTCTAAAAGCTTCCCTCACTGGCAACGTAAAAGAATATTCAAAAAATAAAAAACAAAAAAAATAATTTTAAGAATCCAAATTCTAAATATTTCAAACCGCTCTAGTCCCATCTGTCATCATAGAATAGAAGGCATGATTTAGTATCAATCGAAAAAAACAAATTGAAGTAGTCGGGATAGTTGATTTACCAACTATTATTATTACCTTGGAGTACGATACCTTTAAGTAATTTTTTATATGAAACTTACTTTTTTGCCACAAATATTAAATTTGAGCAAGAAGCGGAAAAATCTTTTAATATCCTAAGAGTTCTCTCCGACTTTTCTTGGTTTCCAGATCGAATCTCATTATGCAGGATATATCAAGCAGTTATATTGTCCCGTATTGATCATGACAGCATGATTTATTGTTACGATTCAAATTGTGTCTTAAAATGGTTAAACCCTGTTCACCATATAGCATTTCGTATCTGCAGTGGACCCTTTGCACCTCACCTATCAATAGCCTCTATGTTAAGGAAAAATTAACGCTGCAACATATTTCCTTTGAATCTAAGGCGCATGAAGCAGTCCTTTAATTACTACTTCAGAATTTTTCCACTCCAAACTACCCACTAAAACTTAATAGCGTTAATGGTTAGTTAAAGACTTTAGCTCTCCTCCTTCATGCACTTTTCGTTTTTGTGCTAGGATTCAGCCTCTTTTGGATGTGTCCAATCTTCATCCAACTACAGTTGAGACTACTGATTACTATAGCATACCACCCTGGGATTTTCAGGAAGTATGTAGTTTTGATGACTTAGCGCTGTTTAGTAAAAATACTTCTACTGTTTACAAATTTGTTGCTTTCATCGTTATCAGTTCCATAATTATTACACAATTTTTACTGACGGATCAAAAGCAGGGAGACGTGTTGGCTGTGATATTGTATAGGGCAGTAGCATTTATTGTCATTGTATCCCTTCTCTGTATGCTTGTTACATTTAAACTGCTGGCACAGCTTGTCCTTTTTGGACCTTGCCCCACAAAACCCAACTAACCATTTAAACTGCAGAAGTTGTCACCATTCTGAGAGCTCTCCACATTATTAGGTACTTTCGTAGTCATGAATTCTGCATTTACGATGATAGTATAAGCGCTGTGAAGCAGGTTAATTTTCCTAAAAATTTCCAACCTGTGAATAAAACCGTGGTTCTGCTAAAAGAAATGTCTAAAGATTTTGAGTTTCTGTTTTGCTGGGTACCTAGTCACACTCATGTCGGTATTACCGGCAATGAACTAGCGACATCCCTGCTAAAGAAGGTAAAGACCCCATTAACCAATCTGTTACTTATTCCGATATCAGGAATATTTTATCTTACTATATTTATTCTATATGGTAGAATTGCTGGAATCAGCAAGTGACTCGTTTGACACATAGCTGTATTTTATTTAACAGTTTCTTTGTGTCAAAGTTCTAAAAAGTTTTAACCATATATCATATTTTAATTGAGTGTCCTTGTTTTAACCATCGACTTACCATTTTTCACAGCATTGTTTTAAATTTTCAACACTTCATTGAGGAAAGACTCCATCCAAATCTTTTTCCCTTTCTAAGAGCTATCAAAATTTTGCACTATTTTATAATGCCTTTTCATATCATATCCTTCACATGTGTCATTTTTGTTCTTAAAAAAGACAAATTTGTGTCTAGATTTTTACTGCTTCCATTTTTTTACCACTTTTTATAATTGATATTGCATTTTATGTCTGATTTGCAGAACTCTTTTAATTTTTAATTCGGTAAATTTAAAATGCTATTTGAAAATGTATATATATTAAAACATTTGTATTTTAAGGTATTGTATGTGATGTTTTATCACAGTGATTTTTAACCTTTTATGTCACGGTACGCTTTTAACGATTTCAAAATTTGCCAGCACACAAAAAAAAAAATAAAGATAAGTCTAAAAGTTGTTCACTTACACATAATGCATTGTGTACAATAGTTTGATTATAATTTGAAATGTAAAATAATATATGTACTATACGAAAACCACAGTATAATTAAGAGATAAATTACAATGTAATAATAAGGATACTTTTAATGAGAAATTTAAGATGTTTTTTTGATATTTTTTATATTTGGTTATAAAAGTGACTGCTACTCTAATACAGTCTTCTAAATTTGAAAGTCTCTTTTTTTCGTTTTTATGCTAGTTAATTCTAACAATCCGAATTCACTAAGAGATGTAGAAAATTGTTATTGTAGTTACTGGGAGCAGTTGAAATATATATTTGTCCCATGAAAGAAATTTCATTTTATGTAATGTCACAACTATCAAAGATTAAAACAGTTATTAACTATAAAAATATGGTACTTAACTGTAAAAAGTTTTTTTTTATTTAAACAAACTGTACTCGTAATGGAAAAAGCGTGATTTTTATTATATACAATACTAAAATTTGGCAGCACACTTTAAGTATTGGGTGGTATACAAAAGTGCCGGGGCACACTGCTTTATTATGATTGTAATTTTAAGACTATATTTTCAACTAGTTTATTTTTCAGATTTTTGTTGGTGTGATGCTGATAATCAATTCTCGCTATGACATTAACCGGACTTCTCACCACTCGAGAGCTGATTTATTGAACAACATAACTGTCATCGGGATCTTTCTCATAACTGTTGTTAATGTGATTGCCTCTTCGTTCAGTGATTCTACATGAACATGGCATGTACTTAGTTTTATTTAAGGCCTTTGATCTTAAACTGCAATACTCTGCTTAAAGATTTTCTGGCTGTGAGTCAAGATTATATATTGTGATACATATTTATATACTATTAACATTGTTTTCCGATTTTTAAATAAATCTTATAGTTTTCTGTGTCTCAGAACTTTAATTGGTGCACATAAAATTTAGTTTTTTGTACATCTAATTATTTGGCGTATTTAATTTTTTACACTGCTTAGTAGATAACATAATAGTCATTAACATGCATAGCCTATTGTTTAGTGGGTGGGATTTCTTGTGAATATGTGGATCATTGTACTAACTTCGGCTGTACATATACTAAAATTGGAACGATACAGAGAATATGTGGATCACATTTTCATGAGTTGCAAGGGAGCAAACCAGGAAAGTTCTTACCTCGGCAGATTTGTTTCCAGACAGCAGCAGAAATGTAACACCAATCTCTCATGCAACAGTTTTCATGATACGTAATAAATTGCTAATAATATATTTATTTTTAAATGCTTTTAATATCTCCATATTCTCGTATGGATTCACCATAACTTATCGTGGGTAGGTCTGTCTGTGAAATAGATTATTCAAAGTTCTATCTCCAACTGCTATTGAACACAAAAAGTGTTGCATTTTTGTATGATCATTTGTCCAAATAGGAGCTAGTAAATTTAAAATAATTTGAAGCTGTGTTATCGGTTCGTGACGTGGTGTCATACTTTTTTGTTTTTCTTAACCTAAACTTAATAATTAGCCTCACAATATAAAGTTTTATTTATTCATCAATCTTTAAACTATTTTATATAAAGTTCAATTACACAAAAATACAGTTTTCATCTGTTATAAGGATTGTTCAATCGTTTCAATTTGTTACATTTTCAATTTAAAAGTCTAAATAATTCAGAATATTTATGTTAAATTCTTGAAGTAGCAAAATTCATTCTAATGATTTTTAATATATTTCTAAAATTTAGCCAAGATAGGATTACTTGACCCTGCATGTTTTTTTTTGTGTATTCGGTATTATATTTCAACAAATTTCTCTACATTTACGTTATAAATTATAACTATGAATTTAATTTTATATTTTGATATAAGAAATTAATAAATAATTTGTTAATTTTTGATAAAGAAGACTTTTAATTGAGAAAAACAGATTAATTTTTAGGATCTATAGTTATGATTTTTCAAAGATATTGTTTAAGTTATAGTGATTTATTTTCAAAATCAACCAACTAGAGGAAATTTGATTGTTTAAAAAGATCAATATTTATATAATAAAATCTAGAAATTTCTTTGTAAATATTGCGTAAGTTGAGGTATGTTTTAACAGCTTAAAAACTGAAAACTTGGCTGTGTTGACGGTTGTCAAATTATTGCATTTGCGATAATTTATCTCTTGGCATCATGCCTAGTTAACACAGTGCTCTCCAAATCATGGGTTCGATTCTCATCTCAGATGGGATTATTTATTGTGGTTAAATCCAATTTAAAATGAAAGTTCCAGTTTTATTAGACCTTGTGTTTTAGAAAATATAATCTTGATGCGTCAAAGAAATTACTCTTTGATGTTTGAGGTATCCAATTTTAAAATTTACCAATTCATGACATAATAAAATCGGCCTCCCAGAAATTTTTTAGAATTGTTGAACAAAATAATTTAGACCTTAATTTGAATTTATGGTTTAAAGGTGTCCAGACTACATTTTGGCAGAGATAATTAGGAATGTCATGGTAACCCTTTAGCCATGAACATTCACTCTGAAAACAATTTTCTTGAATTTGAGACTGGAAGATTTATATCCATGGCTCCGGCAATGATTTATTAACTCATAGTCATATGATAGGGTCTCACTTTTCGGCTTGGAATACACACCAGATTCAATCTGTCAAAAATGTAAACATTTTGAATTTCCTTTCTGCTCACACATTTTCGGAGTTTTCCTGGTTTTTTTTACCTGCTATATCACTAAGATATGCTTTTTCAAAAACTAAACATAGCGGACGTCTTACACCAATTTTTGGCATAAAAGATATCCATCGTGTAGTGTTTACTGATATCGGACCAGTGTCCAACTGAATTAGCTTTTATTAGAACAACTGATGCTATCCAGCATTTTTAAAGTTTATACGGTAATTGTTTTTCAAATGCTTAGACATACCACTTTTTCTAACTTTGTAATCGCTGTTTTTGTTAAACAACTGAATTTCAGATTGTAATACTACGTGATTCCGAGTATATATTACAAAAGAAAATTTTTCTTTAGACTTATAATTTATAAGAAAATACTGCCTCGATTTTCTAAATAATTTAAAAGGTATAAATAAATTGACTGCATTATGGGTAATTTAAAATCTGAATAATTCTGTTAAGATATTTTGACTTGAGTGGAATTTTTCTAGAAAATATACCGCTTGTGTTTGCGTATCTCAAGGGAAAAATCCCAGAAAACTCCGAATCACTAGACCAAACATATTAAATAGAAACGCACCACTCTTCTCGTTGTTCAACAGTAGCTGAGATCGAACACAAGTTTTTGCACTCCAAATAACATGTGCTAAAATTATTGCGTCATTATAAATGATATAAAACTTAAAATGGGCTTTCATAGTTGTAGGGAGCATAGAACTACTAAAATGAGGGTTTGTACATGAATGCAGGGTCCATTAACAGCGATATATATATAAATATATACTTTTGATAATTAGACTTCCTTCTGCTTAGTTTATAACCTTGATGTATATTAATTTACCTAACAGAAAAGAGTGATAATGAACCTAAAATTAGGTTTACCAGAAGTTTTCTTGGCACGATAATAGCAGTCTTTTAAAACGCGCATGGGGTAGAAAATATACTTTATCTATTCTTTCAACTAATTCCGGAATTTGTAGCTAACATATTTCTTTCTTGATATTTCATAGGGGTAGGAAATTTTTCAATGATCTAAATGTTTATATACTGGATAAAACCTATAAAAATTGTTAAAATTGCTAACAAGTAATTCTTTTAAATATTAGTACTCTATACAGAAGTTAAACTTCCAATTGAAGATGCTTCAATAATGTATAGTTAAAAGATATATGAATATTTAATAAGTACTTATTTTTTTAAACTAATTTGAAATTCATTCTGATCTATTTTTGGATTTTTCCCTTTAAATAAAAAAATGCATTTATACAAGTCAGCAAGTATTTTATCACGATCTTAAAAAAAGAATTGACAGTAAGAAAGTTCAAAGAAATTCACAATCTATTTGGCAAATTACCAGAATTAAATGCAATTCTTTTCTAAAATAATTACTACAAAAGTATTAAGCGATTGTTGAAAAAATAACTTGCATTGCTCCTATAATTTACTTATTACAGAAATGAAAAATATAGTTCATAACAGTTATTTCTTTTATTGATATATATTTTTCATTTGTAAACATTAAATAACAATTTATTAAAAGAGATTATAGAATAAAGTTCTTAAAAATGGGAATAAAGAGCTATAAAAATGGGAATGTCTAAAAATAGCATGTGTTGCTATTTTTAGACATTGCAGGGGAATCTGATGCCGCAGAAGAAAAATTCCGAAATCCCGTTTTTCCCTATTTTGGAGAAGTATTTTTTTAACTTGGCTTTATGCTGCCTTATAAGCAATGTCTACACTGAATTTTGGATATATTAGAAGATTTTTACCTTAATTTCATATTTACTAAATCAAAATATTCGCGTGAAATCTTACAGGGTTGAGAAATTCTGTTGTGGCGCCATCTATTGACCATTCTAATCCATATTTAAATAAAAATTAGAATCAACAAAAAATGAGTGAAATATTTTAATATGAAGTGGTGTTTAAATTATACGAATAATTATAAATCTGCTAAGGATCCTTAAAATTTTATTCTTTAGATAGCTAAATTGCGAAATCAGAAATTTTTCCTTTCAAATTCTACAAAGTTAAACACTCTTCTGAATAGATAAAATATATATTTTAAATTTAATAAGTTTCATAATTTTTATTTTTAGGTAAAAATATTTAAATAATGAAACTTATTTGAGCTTTGAAAATATGTAATATCTAAATACTTGCAAAATTCAAGTTTCATTATTTATATAATTTTTTTACTTGAATGTGAGCCTTAAAAATCTATTTTCTAGTTTATTTCAGTTACAGAATATCATGTTTTTTTCTTTTATATGTACTTGATAAAACTTATCAATCCTTTAAATATTTATGAAAATGTTCCTAAGCATTGCATGTGATTAGATTATTTGGTGAAGATTTTAATACGTTCTAATACAACAAATTTACAAAAAGTGTGCCTTAAATATATCACATTATTATTTTTTTTTTTTTTTTTTTTACTATTATACCTGAATTATTTTTATCCTAGCTCTTGTGGAACATTTCGAAAAGATTAAATTTATCTGTTTAATGAGTGTTAGAAAAAACTATTTTTCTATTTTTTCTTATTTATCTTTAAACTTAATGTGTGTCTTATGTGTAATCATAAAACTTTTAAATATGAAATTATGCTTTTAAAATTCAGAATCTGATGTGGTTTTAAAGTTATGTGGTCACAAACTCTTTTTATAAATCTGCCAGATTTTCCTGCCAATTTCAACCATTGAAATACATTTTGCTTGAAGTTGCATCTATTGGCACAGCATTTTGAAAACTTGAAACTTCTGGCTAAGTAGGGATTCATAATGAAATTAATGTTGGTGACCATGTGTTAAGACTGCGGTCTTTGAAGTTTTCAACCTTTGCTGAAGAATGCCGATCTGAGAGTCGAATGATAAGTTCCCTTGCCTTCAGTTCAACAATTCATGGGCTCGGATTCAACCTTGTGGCTGGATGTTTGTAGTGGTTCAGAATCCACTTTAAGCCTTAAGTCCCGTTCTAATCAGACCTAGTGTGAAAAAGATGACCGCTGGGTCACAAACAAACGAAATCAAACTTTGCTAAACAATGGGAGATGTGCTTAGGAACTTCTTCCAGTGACAATACTTTGCATGAAATTGCATACTTATTGTTAAGTGACCATTTTTTATGAAATTCATTTTGGTGCCCAAGTATTATGACCGCACTCTTCGAAATTTCTATGCCACTGCTGGATAACGAGAGAGTAATGTAACTTTTTATGCGCTCATTATCTCAAATGAAATAAGCCCGATCAAAAAAGTAGAAAGAACGAAACACAGAATGTTAATATCAGTCAAAAATTTATTATTTGCGAAAAAGATTCACGGAATATAGAAAAAATTAAAGAAATATGTTAAAATATTGCGTAATAAAAATTTCTATAATTAAATACTGTCTTTTACTTGTGTAGTGTTTAATTACATTGATTTCTAAGTGGTTGTTTTTCCTTTAAATGCATGTATTAGTTCATGCGTCAAATGGATGCTTGTTCGTAGTGATAAGTATATAAAAAGTGTCCCATTAGCAAGCATTATGAATTTTTTGAATTGTCAGGAAGAACCCTGCCTCATTTATAATTATTGGAAATGCTTACTTCATGGTCTTTTCTTTATGCCAGTTATAATATATTTACTCTCAAATGGGCAATATAAGATAATACATTTTAAAAACTTGGACTGCTTTTGTTTTCAAAAGTCTTTATAACTCTTAGTAAACAAACTCAATATGTATTGGTTGATAAATAAGTCAAATATTATAAAAACAATTTTAAGCCCCCACCCCCGCCAAAAAATAAATAAATAAAACCCTTTATCAGCATATTTGTACTCAAAGAAATCATTTTGTTATTGAGGCTTTATAAATTTCGATCTTTTATTGAAGTGAATACGTTCATTTATCGATAGAAAACCTCCCGAAAGTTAATTTATAGAATGTACACTAAAATATTTTATGACTGCCTTCGACCGTTATGTTAACTAAAGCACCTACATAGTTGGACAGACATGTATGCAGAAAGCTGAATACAGCGCTTATTTCCGTGTAACAGATGAAATGTTTGCTTGAAACTAGTAAGGAATGGAGTAAGTAAAGAAGAAAAAAATAGGCTTTGCTCTTTATATCCTTTATTTATACTTGTTTTTTTTTTTTTCTTAAAAAAACATTAACATATTTGACACAATTGTTACGTGTTAACATCAAGCTTTTTTAATATATAGGTTCTAAAAAGCAAGTTATAGGAAATGAGAAAAAAAAAGTAAGGTTAATGAAATTAATTTAGTCCATATCTTATTAAAGAAACGGAAATATCTCAACTAAATATATAGTTTACTTATTACAAAGTAGGAAATTATGTGTACTGGGGAAAGAAAATCTCTCCACTCTTTGCTGTCTTTCTTTCTTTTTTTTTTTTTTTATCTGTTACGCAAAATAGTATTTACATAAAACAATTTTTGTTTCACAACTAATGAGTTTGCTATTCTTTCAAAGCGTCATTCTAAGCTACAGGTTTCCATGAAAACTGAGAAATCCTCATTTATCTCAAAACAGGTAATGACGTTCTTTAGAATTTCCCCCTTTCTTTCCCGTGTTAGTAAAAATAGATTGTATTAAGTTTCTGATTTTTTTTTTTTTTTTTTTGAACGACATACGATTCCTAAAATTCTCGAAAATGAGCTGATTATATACTCCTATTATTATATGCCATGATACATATTTCATTAGTATTATTTTGCTGGAAACTTTGAAGCATTAATAAGGATATTACAGATTCTGGAGTCAAATTTTTATTTAATTTTTCTTATAAAGCCATAATAGAATAATAATTCTTACAATAATGGGGTTGCACACTGAAAAGTTGCATTATTATTTTATTTTACTTTTATGCATTAATTATATTTAATTTTTGATACCACTTCAAAATAAATACACAACTATATTATTTTTAAATTGTAATCGTGAATTTATAAAATTTTGAACAAATTCCAATTATATGTGTGAGTTACTAATATAAACATATATTATCTAACAATTTACGTAATCTGTAATCAAATTCATTATTTATTTCTTATTTGAATTCATTCAGATTTGTTTCTTCCTGTATATAGGGGATTTATACTTTGTTCGCATATTTATTTATATATATTTTTTTTGAAAAAACGTTATGATAAAAACAGTAGAGAAATTATGCATTTCACTCATCAATACAGCAACAAAATTCATTCATTTGTTTTATTAATGAATTAATATCATAAGTTATGTCCACTAATCGAACTTTAACACATCGGACACGGAGTAAGAAAAGAACGGGGGGACTTAAATAAAAAAAAAATATATATATATTCTTCAATCATTTTGCACTTATGGACAAGCGAAGTTAAGAAATCTCATGATGCAATTTAAAACCGCAAATCGAAACATATGTTAAAGGATTAACAGGGTATAATATAATCCTTTTATGCACATAAGAATTAACTTAACTAGAACTTTTTGAACTCCAAACCACACAACAAATAATCACACCCAAAGTTGGATCAAATCTTGAAATATTCCATTTTATGGTGGGAGTCAAATCTACAGTCTCTTAAAAACTTCAAATCTTACTTTTCAGATGCCAGCCATTTAATAATTTTTTATTTCAGATATTACTTTCACAAAGAAACATTTAAAGTACTGCTAAACTCTAAGAAAAATTTACTACATTTTTGAAATAACAACTGAGCTGGTAGTTTTTGCTGTCTGTCCTTTAACTGAAACGCTCGTAAATTCAGTTCCTTTCACAGGTTAGATGTTAATAGCATTTTAAATTTCCCTCTCAACTGTACCCTGGCCTTATTATCCTTTGTGGCCTTTGAGTGATATACAAACCGATCCGGAATCATTGATTTTAATTTACAACGGCTTCATAAAAATTAAAGAAACTTTTGGTTTGCATTTTGAAATTGGAGTGATCTTTTAATTAATATAAATCAAATACATATATATTGTTGAGATCGTTGAAAAATAATCATGTATTTAGAATAAATAAATTTCAACATAAAATGAAGAAATTACATAATTCTAGAACAAATGAAAAACTGAAATAGAAGTTTTGAAAAAACACAAAATTAAACATATTTTTGAAAATAATTTTCTAAACTTTTGGAAAAGTTTTAGCGTTTATAAAATTTTCACTCCGAAAAATCAATACCATTTAGATGCTGGCAATAATGGTGAGAGTAACTTATATAACAGAACACTCTCATTTTTTATCTTGACAACGCCATCTTTTGGCATATAAAGAAAATACAGAAAGTTGATCTGATTCATCATTTCAGAAGTGATAATAAAAAATTCTTTTTTTGCTGAAATTAGTGACAAGAAAATAAACAAAATAATAGAAGTTTAAAATAACAAAATCATTTTAAACATTTTTAAAATTAATTATCTTTATTTAATTTCTAACTCTTTGTACTGATAAAATTCTATAATATCCAAAAAATCAATATCATTTGGATGTTTGCTAATGCAGGTAAAAGCTTATGTAACAAAATAGTGCGTTTTATCTGAACAGCGCCATCTCTTTGTTTTTAAGAGAAGTAGAGAAAAATGGTCTCAATGCGGGATGCGGAATGCAGACAAAAACTTATATAACAGATGTCTCGTTTTGCAAGAACAACGCCATCTCTTGGCGCGTAGAGAAGTAGAAAATATTTCCTGTCTTAATGTTTCCTTAAAAAAATTTCGCAATGCGTTAAAAAATTTCGTTATGCTTTGGAAATTAATAATAGCAAGGTAAAATTATTTTGAGTATTAGATATGAAGAATAAGAACAGCAAATTTTTCTTTACGAAATAAATATGTTTATTTATTACACAAATGCTTCCATTAAGTATTTTTCGGTTTGCGTCTACAGCGCCATCTATTAGTATCTTAAGCAAGTAGAAAAAATTGGTTTCTAGTTTAGCAATTCGTTAGATTATAAACATTTTTAACCAAAAATTTAGAAACCAAAAATGAAGAATAAAAATAGTAAATTTCTCATATAAAAGAATGAAATACAAAATAATTTGGTTTATTTATCAAAAATTCTGTTTTGTAAGTACCATACTGGATAAGTTTTATTCTCAATATTTTCTTCATCTCATTATTAAAATTACTAGGAAAAATTTACCCTTTCTACCTCTTGCCAATCCTTTTCACAAATAAATAAAACAAATAGCACGTAAATAAATTAAAAAAAGCTTAATCCGGATAAAAAATTTCAAGAAAAACTGTTTGTAATTGTGACTAATGTAAAATGGAGGAAATAATTTTAAAATTGAAAGAAATTTGTAAGAAAAAACTAGCGTAACCTCATTAAGATAAATTTTTCTTTACTTCATTGTTCGTTGAAAAAAATCTATGAAATTAATTAATTAGAATATTTTGTAAAACTGAGTTCCGTAACATCATGGTTTTACCGTACAAATTTCATTCTAAAATTTAGCAAAAAATTGAATGATTTCATTCAGAACAGACTTTATTTTAATTCTTAAATATGAAAATTCCTATGATATAAAATTTAATTATAAAAGTGGAAATTCTTTTTCCTTGAAATAAAATAATATTATTTAAAAACTGTATATATTGAAAATTTATTATTCCCTTTATGCATGACAGACACTGAAAATAAAATGAAAATGATTGGGTACCAAATTTAAGCATTTTATCAAACAAATTATTTTTTAAAAATATTTTGCTATCATTCAACTATAAGCAACATATTAGATACCTTGACATTATGCACTGATCAGTTTAAGGCAGTTGTAAGAAATTTTAGTGTCCACAGCGTAATTGCCTTCCAAGAGAATTTTGCCTACATAGTGGAGTTATATTCATGTCTCCGGAGGAAAGAATCTGGAAAAAAATTTCATGTTCCTTACTGGCGTAGATGTTGAGGACAGAAGCTCATCATACCTTTTCCGTTGTGTATCATCTGGATCAAATCTGTAACCTTCCACTCTTAAGAGCACTACCCTTATCCATAAAGTATAAAAATAAAAAAATAAAAAAAAAGATGCATCGAGAAAATTTATGTTTTTTTCATTACTAGTTTAACAAACAAATTCACACTTACTTTTGATTCTGTTTAACAATTTTAGTAGAAGTAACTGCAAAAAAGAAGGCGAGAATATAAAGAACAGCAAAAAAAGGGGGAGAGAATTGATGAATATTAAATTAAGCATGACAGCTAGGAAAATGACTGCTTAATTGTATATAACAGTGGGATACCTCAGTTCTTATGTTTTGCAAATTGTGTTTGTACTGAATAAATACAAGATAGGGGAAAAATAGACGATAGGTAAGAAAAAAACTCGACATACATTGATTACAAACTTTAAAAATAAACTAAATCAGCAAATATGTACATCTAATGAAGTCTCTCAAAGTCTGTCTCATCCTCTATGCGCCCTGTATAAAAAGATCTTAAACTTGTAAAAGCTCCTTCACTGTAGGCAGGCTAGTTAGAAAGTACGCCATGGAAATGTCGGATTTTTGCAGTCACTAAAATGTCTGAGAAATTTGAATCAGTGCCTACCAAACTGTGCTGAGAAGAAACTAATATGAAAGATCTTTTTTATATTGATGAGAAAGAAATTACTTTTGTTACTTTGGAGTGACAAAAGTACGATCAATGAAAAGTGAGTTAGTTTTATCAATATTAGTTAGCATCAGCTTTAATGATTTTAGCATTTAGGAAGAGCTTCTCAATGTTTTCTTTTCAAGTCACAAGAAAAATGGGAGATATTTATAATGCTATTGGCCAAATTGTAGTCAAAGTTGAGGATTTAAATAAATATGCCATTGTGTGCAATGGATGTAATACCAGCAACGACTTGAGAAAAGACAGGCTTGACAGCATTGTTAAAAAAAAAAAATAGCGTGTATTTGATGGAAATCGACAATCTGAAATATCAATTCATGAAACTTGACATTTTATTGAATTCACATCTTAAAATCATATCAATTGATATGACTTAGCATTATTCAATGAATACCTTAAAATCAATTGCTCTAATATCCTAATACATTTTATTAACTTTCAGTTATAATTTTTCTCGTTCAGCCTTAATAAATGTGAAATGATATTTTATGTATGTGAAATGATTAGTTCTTAATTCAAATTAATTTATGGATATTATATAATATAAGTACACACATATTTCATTTGTAAAAATATTGTCCCACTTAGAAAGATTTCATTTATTTATTGTTCAATTGTGTACATCGTAAAATAACGTTTTAACCAAATAAAATATTTATAAGTCTGTATTATTATATACCATTGTACTACTTATACGCAAAATTTAACAAATATTGGTTAAATCCAATGCAGATTATGATCATAACTAAATCTTTATATGTGGCACTTGAGCTATTACAAGTTGAGATCCCCTAGTATAACATTGTTCCATATAGACCAAAAAATTCATTCTTCCCCACAACGTAGAAACAGATAAGTCCATTGTTTTCCAAATTATTTTCTTCAAGATAATTAGAATGATATATTGCTGTTCCTGATCCTATCGAGTGTAGCATTGCTATACCAGATCTAGGATCCCCTCAATCCTCATAAAATCAAGAAACAGCAGGGGATTCGTAAGAAAATCTTTAATAAACCCCAGACACAAAAGAAAGTATTGGGGTCTAGCTTGGTTAACATCGCATTTGTAACAGGAAGGATAGAGCTTACGTTTACGTTTGCCATCAAATTTAAGGCCACGAAGATGGCCACTAGCAAACCTAGAATATGCAGTCTAGTCAGCTCTAGTACCCTTGAAAGCAATGGAATCACCAGGACCACCACAAAAGTAACAATCATGAGCTCCAGATACCCCGGACACCTCTCACTTAAAGGATAAGAGGGACAGCTTCTGTTGGCCAAGACCTGGTGCACACAATGGTAGAAGACTGAATTAGCACCATTGCTTGTTAGTATCACCTGGGAAAAATAGAGTGGCTTTCATGCCTAGGGTAGCCCTATCAATAGTTAAAAACTCCCGACGTACATCAGCCCTCCTTCCAGGGATACTTCCTTGACAAGATGAGGCCACTAACAGGGCATAAAGGAGCATTATATAGGTTCTAAATTAATATTTTATTTCAGATGTTAACTATTTGATTAGAAAATTCCTTAATATTATTTTGGCACCGTGTAACTGGTTGGAATAACAGCTTAAAATCGTAAAGTAAATAAACATTGTTTCATATTGTTTCCCTATTCTATTACACTATTCATTATTGTATGCATTTGTCGTAAGTAAGAGGAACTCATACTGATAGATGTACATGCTGTAAGAAGATACACAACAGACTTTTTTTATTGGTTAACAGTGGCTGGCTTTGAACAGATGATCTTCCATTCTGAAGATCTCTGATTTATCACTACAACAAAACAAATAGAAACAGTGTTTAAAAAACTTTCTTTTTCGTAAACTTAAAGGGACAAAAGAATCTGGATCTTTTCGCAATCAATGCAATTATTACCTCCAATAACTTAAATATGCAATTATTTACAAGATTTTTGTGTAGTTTAAATATGCCCAAGAATATTATTGGTAGAATGTGGGATTGCAGTCTACATTGTTAAAAAAGAGATATGTTTATCCTAAAATGATGTTGAAAACAATTATGTTAAAATTATTGTACGCATTCTACTTTTGTAGTCTTTTCAATAATTTTTAACAGATCCATATAATGTGATTACATTTAAACTGTTTCATAATAGAAAGCCATAAGAAAATGTGTTGAAAGAGTAAAGAAAAATCAAACCATACATCATTTTTTATTATAAGATCGTAAGCAAATTCTGTATATTTATGCAACAGTAGATACCACAAACTAATTCAAGAAAATTTTCTTTGAATAATTTATTTATGATTGCAAAACAATGAAACATAATTTATTTTATTTAAGTATTTGCAATTTAGAGATTTAATTTCTACACTTGTTCAACTATCATTTATTGTTACTTATTTGAATAGCGACACAACTCTGAAGAATAAAGTTTGAATATTTTGGAAAATTTGTCTAGTATTTTGATAAGACATTCATTCAAGACGTAACACTTATATTCATCATGTTTCTGATTACATGCAAATCAAGAGACAACTAAACATCAGAAATTAATCAAACTAAAAATAAATTTTGAATATTTTAAAGTATTTTTAGTACATTCGTATGATAAAGATATAAGAGAAAAAATAAAGACACTAGCCTGCAAAATGTCAGACTACTTATTGATTAGCCCTGTAGTGGAAATTCTAACAACGTTAAAATTAATTTTATGAATAATATTTCAAAAACAATAAAAGTTATTTTTTACTAAATATGGAAACGATCTATCAATCATCAAGTCAGTTCCTGGTAATTTTTTTTCTGGTTTTCTCTACACTGGAATGCACCCTACCATGTTGGAATCAGCTAGTAAATAATGAATAAAACAAAAGTTGTACAGCACTGATTTATTGAGCAGATCATCAGGCACTTAATGAAGAGCTGGCAGCCTAATCAGACTTTTTTTTTTCAACAGTCCATGGGTTCGATTACCCCCTCAGGTTTAAATGTTTGCAATGGAATGTTAATGTTTGCATTCAGAATTAACTTTGAACTGTAGATTCTTGTCAATGGGCTCTCTTATGCAAAAATTAACCTTTGAGCGACGACATGATCAAATTATGTAAGCTCTTTACTTTTGTATAACAAAAGCAATTACTCCAATTGGGAACTTTTAATTCGCTATTTTAAATTACTTAGTTCGCCATAGATAATTATTTTTAGATGTATTAATTTTTGAATGGATATATATTTTGTAACTAAAATTAGGAAATTTCAAAAAATGAACAGATTTGTGAAGCTAAAATCGTAATCATTCAGAAATTAACATATTTGAAATATCTGTAAATTAAAAAATATGAAAAAAAATTGTAAGTTTTTGTTATTAAAATCACTTAATTTTTCTCTAAACATTATATTTTAGAGGCTATATTAAAATCAATGTACTATGCTATTTATTTAATTGTATTATATACTTAGTATTATATATTATAATAATAAGAAAATACTTCACCTCTGTTACTAAAATCATCCAAATTTTTCTTAAGCATTATAAATGAATTTATCGGTAATATGAAGCAGTAAAAGTAAATTAATCTTTCTCAAATCTGTAATCTTTCTCAAATCTTTAATTTTCATATGTGATTTTTTTAAAATTATTTTACAAATTAAAACCTGCTTTGAGAGAGAGAGAGAGAGAGAGGAATTATAAAATATCAGAGCAAAATTAAAACTTTAAACTAAATTAATTAAACTAACATTAAAAAATTAAACAGCAAAAACAAATACTAAAAAAAAACATCAGCAAAAATTAAAAAATATTTTATCATAAAATATTAGACATTCTATTCAATAAATTCAACTGAATTACTGTTTCTTCTGGTTTTGAATACTTAATAAAGAAACTAATGTTCGACTACTACTTTGTTTTAAATTTTATGCTGCGCGAGTTTAATTTCATTAAGCAGTTTTATAGTATTTAAATTTTTATTTTTATTAATGAGTGTGTGCTCAGGACAACTGGATGCTATTACATATTTTCATTATAAATATTAAAAAACAATTTACACTCTATAAAAAATAACAGCAAGAGGTAAGCATTAATATTTTATGACAGTTATTAATGAAATTTGAAATAATATTATGTCAAATAATGTATTAATATTAAATTGCTACTGATTCATGATATAAAATTATGGAAAATTTTAAATTCCTTTTCGTAATTTATATCATAAAGGTCTATAAAAATATTTTTGTTTAGCACAAAGCTACATACTTTTTTTTATCTTAATTTTATTTGATTGAACGTGTAAAGCTAATGAGAAAATTCATGTATTCCTAATATTTCTTTTTGGAAATCTTAAAAAAGATTTTAAATTTTTTGATGAAGAAATTCTTAAACTTTTTCCATAATGTATAAATTAGTAAGTGATAAATATTATTTGATAACGATAATTTCAGGAAACAAATTAATATATTAAGTGTAAAATGATTAAACTCAATTATATTTCACTTAGTTTAAAAAGAAGTCATTAGATGGCAGCACACATCTCCATTAATCATAAATTCTTTAAAATATATCTCCATTATTGGACAATTTATTCTTTATAATTGAGGAATTTCTTCATTGTCATTGAAGTCTTTATTTCATTTTAGAAACTGAATTATTACATCATTATAAAATGAAAAATATTAAACTTTTGAAATAATTAATTTCTAATTCAAGAGAAAGGATTTTCAGAAAACATCTGCGTAGAATATTTTTTTCTAAGATTCAGAAAAAAAAATATTATTAAATTATTGTTTAATGCCATTAAAATTTTTAAATATTTATTTGAAATTATAAATTGAAATACTTATTTCAATTTAAATTTATTTAAACTTTTATCATTAATAACTTTTATCTTCAATATTAATAATACGTAATATGTCAAATTTTTATAACTTTTGAAATTTTTATATCATTTGTTGCAATTTTGCACTTATGTAATCAGTTTCAAACATAATGATTACGATTCTCTAATTTCTTTATTTCATTTAAATATATATTATTGCAATAATAAAAAGTGACAAAAAGTGTTTAGAAATGTGTTTATGATGGAAAGATGTTGATTATGAATTATCAATAAATACTTTGTCATACTTTGTAAAATATTTGATGCTATAATATTTAATATTAACACCTGGCATAATTTGTAAAATAATATTTCCTAATTTTACATGAATCAATTTACCTAGTATAAATCATGCATTGCTTTTTATCTATGATGCCAAACTAAGTAAAATATATTACCGCGTAAGCTTAATTTCGGGGATTTAAAATTGAAATACTACTAATGAAAATATAGAAGGAATAATATATATTTTTTTTATGTAAATTAATATAATTAGTTAGAAAAAAGGAATATTTTTGAAAGAATTGTAATTCTTTCTTTTATCGAATGGATTTTTCAGCAATGTTAAATAATATTTTGCTTACATCAAACATGTCTTTGGACTTTGAATATAATACAAAAAATACGTAGATAAAATAACGAATAGGAAAAATTTCATTTCTTTTTAACTTTTAGTTTTTTCATCCATACATTTATATCCTAAGCATAGGATTCAGTTAATCTCTTCATTCTACAGATATCAGCAACTATCTATTGTAATAATTGAATTTTTATGCTGTAATATCTATTTTAGAAAACATATGATGAGTAATAAAAAAAATTCTTTTTCAATAATATTTATTGATATGAATAATATTTACTTTAAAACCATTTAGAAGTAAACGAAATTGGTAGAAAAAATTAACGATTATATTTGGAAATTTGGATTCTTTTATCTGTATAGATAAATTTTTACTGGGATAACTGCAAATAGTTTTGCGTAGAATAAATTTTATGCAAAAGAAAAAATGGAGTAAGGAAGCAAGCAGATATATATTGCTATAAATTTCAATAATTATAGGGGGAGAATAAATCAAGAGATCATTGAACATTTTCAATTGTCATCTGGAAATGAAGATCCATTTCTTGTTGCAATTGTGGATAATATTACTTCCAAGGGGATGATATTAATTGATGATAATTGCTATTAAATAATATAGAATAACATTTTTTTATCCATTTTAATATGTAAGCCGTGCTTGCAGCTGAAAGGTGTTAGCACTTTGACCCTCGATTCAACACACATACATATTTATTCGTGGACGCGATTCCCAATTACGGTGTGGACGTTTTTAGTGGTCGAGATCCACTTTAAATTGTAGGTCCCAGGAGCACTCGTAAGCAAAAGCGGACCGTAGAGAGTGGACCCATCAATCTCTGCCATACATAAAATTATTCATGAAGGATAGCATTTGAAAAATTAGTTTACCGTTTGAAAGAGAAGAATATGTCAGAATCAGTAAAGAACATTATATGAATTACTTAAAGGTAGAGGCAATCTCATTGGTTTTAAAATCGTAACAGATACCATTTTTTGGCGTTGGGACGTCTTAAAAAAGTAAAATATGGAACTTTAAAGATGATCTCAAGCTACAATAAATGGTGAAATGACAAGATGGCGTGGAGAAAGGCAAAGGATTCCATTTTCTGTATGAGAACAAGACTGGTTAAATCCATCAAGCAGGAAGGACACAAGACAGTCACATAAAATTAGTATGCGGTCATTCAGAAATTCTGGGGACAATTCATCATTTCATTTGCAGGATTGTGAGTTGAGTATCTTGAACAAAATACATGAAACCTGTAGCACATTATTCATCTGATAATGAGTAAATCTATGTGTGGTTTTTGAATACTTTTTAATCTGAAAAGGAACTTAATTGGAGATCGTTTTCATTTCTAAGATATCTTTAATTAAGTCAGTCATGCTCTCAAATATTACTGTATTTAAATTTAGGTAATTTTGAGTTGTATTTAAAATTTTTTGAAATATTGAAATCTTCATCGATTAGGTTTTTTTTTTTTTTTTTTTCTTTATCTTTTCCAAAACATATTCTTATAAAAAAGAATATTATCTTAAATTTGATTTACGTTTCATTTTTCCATGTTGGGAAAGATTTACTGTTATAATTAAACAAAGCGTGTAAATACTTTAGCAAAATTTAAAGTTTATATTTTGATTTTTTAATGTCATAAATGTATTGAATCTGTAAATCTGTACACGTTTTTAGACTTCAAAATTAAATATTTATTGACGTTTCAATAAACAAAAACCAAACGGTTGAACTCTGCTTATTGATAGAGCAATAAATTGTAAGGTCCTAGATTCGATTCTAGTTATTCTGATACATAGAGATGGACATTACTTTTTGCTTATATATTGATCGGGTTGGGTACTTGAAAATTTTACTAGTTTTCATCTCAGAAATTCATGAGTACGGCCTCTATGAAAAATCTACATTAGGTGGCAGTTGTTGGGATATTCGAGATGCCAAATGAAAAACAACTTTCAAATTAAAAAAAAATTGTTTAAATGAAATGAGTGTATAGCAAATTTAAATGACATTAATAGAAATACATTTTTTTAAATTATGGCTTAAATTTTACCATTGCCGTGATAGTGAAATCTTGGAATTTAAACTCTTACTTAGTTTGGCGTGTGGCCAGGTATCTATCACTGTTTTAAATCACGTATTATCTGGTTAATTTAAAAGTACTTTCTCTGTTTTACATAGAGTTTATTATTTCTAACTAACTGAGTTTTGAATAATTTAATTTACTGAATTTTTGAGCAAAATGCGAGATTATTTTAGCTGTTTATTTTTACGAGATTTCACACAACGCATGTACTTTTATATTTTGGGAACTTATGCGAAACAAGTTTTGTTTTTAATGAATTAACAGGAGAAGCTATACTTTGAAACTTGTCTGAGATGAATTTAGAAAAAATATCGGAAACACATTTTCTTAATATATAAAATAAGCTTTTTACCTTAACTAATTTTTGTACAATTCTCATTTATTTAGTCTATAATATACACTTACCCCGAAAATGTGCGTACAAGTGATTAATACTTGGTGTTAATGTAACGATTCGTGAGCGGATTACATTTTTCTTATTAAATAAGAGCATGTTAGGTATATCAAATAAAATACATTTTAATAGTAGTTAGTAACAATCATTGTAAACCAACAATATAAAATCAAAAATTAAAAAAGAGAAATCACTTAAACCAGAATTCAGCGTAGACTTACAAAAATATTGAAATTAATAATAGTTTTCGGAAATTTAATACTTAGTTGGATGGCCTTTTCTATTTAAAAATTCTCTCAATCTATTTGGCATCGATTGAAAAACTTTTTACGTCTCTTCTGCTGTTATATGTATTTTTTCTAGTTCTTCTTTTTCATAACAGATTTTAACATTTCTTTAGATGTTTTGTGAACCTTTGTTCAAACAAATCTCACAAATGCTCAATAGGATTTAGGTCTGAGGAGGTGTATGCATATCTTTTGGTACATGATACAGAAGCCATAACCGCACAATGTGTGCCGTATGCTTTGGATAATTGTTCCATTTAGAGAAATAATCTTCATTCAATCCAAGTTTGTGAGTACTTTGTATAAGATTTTTTTTTATATATTCAAGTAATGAATTTTATTCATTATCGATTCAATAAACTCCAGGTCAGAAGGAGGTTTTCTTTCTCGAGTTCTGTTCGAGGTTTCCTCCAGACATATTTCCTTCCTTTTATTTCAAAATGCAAAATTTGCTTTCACCTGAAAAAATCATTTTGTTTCAGAAACTCTTGGGTCTTATCCAAATGCTCCTTTGCAAACACTATACTTTTTGCTCTGTTCACTGGGGAAATGTGTATGGTTTCTTCCTTCCAACTCTAGCATGAAAATCGTGATTTTTCAATACTCTTCGAAATGTAGTTAAACTAATATTTTTCTGGAATCTCTCATCAACATTTTTTACAGGTTCTTTTTTTACAGACCGAATTACAAAGCGGGTTTTCCTAAGTATCAGTGCAGTTAGATGGCAAGTACCCATTTTTTATGTTAAAACACCTGTTAATTTATAGTTGTTAATAACTTTTAGGATCGAGAAAAATCTCCTATTAACTGTCTCAACGATTGCTTTGAGTGGTTTCCCAGGTTTCCAAATATTTAACAAATCTTTCTTTAACTCACACACATCAACATTAATCTCTCTTCTTTTACCTGCCAAGTTTTCTAAAAAAAAACTTCTACAGCAAAATTCGAACATCAGACTTGAGAAGAGTTCAAACTTACATCGAAATCATGCCCCTCGAGAAAATGAACACACAACAAATGAACGATGAATGCTAATTTTTTTTAAAGTGTAATCTGGTTTTTGGCGAGGATTTTTTGAATGTCATTTGGTGAGTACTCTTAAATTATTGAGATTCTGCTTTTTTGTCGAGTGCTAGCCAGGCTGGCAGTGTGGGGTGCGCTGCTCTACTTTTCCAATTGAACCATAATTTGATATGGAGTCCGACTTCTACAGTACACACATGCTATAGGTATCTGTTTATAAGGTAGGCAACCATTTATACAGTAAACATTTATACACACGAAGAACTAAAAATTCATACATACAGCAACCATTCATACATACATACAAAGGGCAAAAATAGGGAAGAGAAAGAGAAAGTACATCCACATGCCCGAACCGGCATTCGCACCCAACACCTCCCTATCAGCAATCAGGCACGCTGACCACTAGACAGGGCGGGTGGCATTTTATTTGTTAGTTGAAATATATAAGTTAAATGACTCAATTAAAAGTGTATTGCTTTTTTTAACACATGAAACTAATATATATTTTAAAGTGAATAAAGAAGAATGTTCTCTGTACTTAGACTTTCAAAGGAAAGTGCATTTCAGAACATTTCTAAAGATTACTAGCCAAAACATTTAGAAATACTAACCAAAATAAGTTTATGTTTTGTTTTTATAACCCCTTCCCTGATTATCCCGAGTTATCTCGGGTTGATCAATTACTTTTCCAGGACAAACATATGAGTACTATTAGAATATATCAGTGCAAATAATTTTATCATATTTTTATTTGACATTATTAAAATGATAGAGAATGTTCTGTAAATTACAAAATAGACAAAATCTAATATTTTGGAATTTTTCTATAAATTTTTGATATGGATTTGACTCATATTACTAAAACTAAATATATATAACTAACTGATGCATTAAGTAATTTTTCACCCGTAAAAAAATTCAAAATCCAACTTTTTGATTAATATTTTTTACAAGTTTCAATAAAATTAAGAAACATGTTTTTTCAATTATTTTAAAAAGAATTGTAATAAAACGGCTTTGAAATCACCGAAAAAAAAACTCAACTATTGTAATTTCTATATTTTCCAAGTTTTAAATTTTATTGTAAATGCTCTGTTTATAATTTATAAGACTTAAGAATACTTGTTCTATTAAATATTATTTAAAGAGAATTTTTGAGAGGAATACTTAAAGCTCTAAGAGCGTTAAAAATAACTTTGCTAATACTTTTAATAAATTTTGTGAGTTTAAATTTTAAACGTAGGCTCTGACTTGCAATTCCGTCAGCTAACAACAACGGCCTAACTTTCCAAAAGACTGTCTTAATACTTTTACGCTTATCCTGTCTCCAAATAAGATTAAGTTATCACTTAAGAAGTTACAGAGACCTAAGTAGGATCAAAGAATCGATTTTTTCATACTGATATGATGTGAAGGTATCAGCCTTCTAGATTTATACTATGAAAAATGAAGAATTAGTATCCTAAAGTGTGCACTAATTTTATTGAATCGAAATTAATTTTTTGATATTAGACTTTTAAATTCTAGATATTTTTTCCTAGAACACATTTGTTTTGATAAGCAAATAACATATTATTCTAATTGTGGTATGGTTTTTGCCTGTAAAAATGGAGTACTTGGCTTTTTGCTCTCTTCTGTTTTCGAATTCCAAGTAAATATCAAAACTGCATCTCTTCAATTGTGTCTGAAGACTTTTTCCAGTTATTTTCCTAATATTTCACACTAGTAAGCTTGTAAGCAGCTTACATATTAGGTACTTTCTCTTCAAATGATTTGGTTTTGAATGCAAAACACGAAATACAGTATATGCTGTATTTATTTAGGCAGATCATATTTTTTGTGTGTGTATTCTATATTATATATATATATATATATATATGTATATATATATACACACACATTATTATATATATATATATATATATTATATATATGTGTGTGTGTGTGTGTGTGTGCGTGTGTGTGTGTCTAGACCTTAATGAGATTAATAGCTAATTTCTAATTTATTGATTTTTAAAATTTTTGAATAATCATGCAAAATATTCCTAACAGTAATTTTTTAATTTTCTTTTATAAAGGAAACTAAAGGCTAATGAATAGACACGGGTAAGAACAGAAAAAAGGTGACAGTTATCAAGCAAATTTAGCTGTTTTATTTTCATTTGAGAAACAAAATTTCCTTAACTTATAGCAGAAACAAGAATTTTATTTGCATAAGAATCTTTTCTTTAGGAGTTGTTCAAGGAAATAAGAAGTAAATTAAAATTGTCTAGAATAAATGTCTAGAAAAATAGTCTTAAAATAATGAATAGTGAAAATACAGTAGTTTATGAAAAATAAATAAGTATAAAAATTCTGCGAATGCCCTTTTCAATAAACGTTTTGAATGTATTGGGAACATGAGGATTATTTCTTATTTTACCAAACTTGATTTATAGATTCATAAATGAAAAAAATAATATAGTTTCATTCTGACTGAATGTAGAATATTATTAATTGGTGGTAATACTTGACGAAGAATATACTTGACGATCAAAAAAAAAAATCATTCCAAAAGTTTTAAATTTTTGTAATTTTTTTTTGAGGGTACGTTACGTTGTAACTCTTGAAAGAAATTTCAGTAGATAATTGATCATATCCATGTGATGCCAGGGATGAAACCAGGAAAACTTCCAAGTGCCCAATAAAACAGATGTGATCGCAAAAATCAGAAGCGTAGTATTCATTACATGTACTCACTACGGTTTGCTGGTTGGATAATGTTTTCACTGTGGTAGGTTTGAAGTTCTATCACAGCTATTGTTGAAAAACAGGAGATTGGCATAATGTCCCTGCTTTCCATTTGCTCATAAACGGGAAGAATGTTTTAGAGTTTTCTTTAGGCTAGTTTTAGGCCATTTTATCTCCGTAATTGTGTTCCATAAGCTGTTTTCATTGCTAAGTGTCCTTCATTCCTGTCACAAGGGAAGGAAAGAGAACTCCCAAGCATCTACTTTGAAAGCAATGCATACAAAAAGTCAGAAGAACATCATCTATCTCCCATTGTTCAACAACGGCTGGTATCAAACAAGGTTGGTTGGTTGGTTGGGTTTTGTGGCGCAAGGGGTATCAAACAAGGGACCTTTCTCTCTGAAAAGTGCTATCCTTTTATTAGGCCACAGTGTGAGCATAAGCTATTTTATTAAAATATGGTTAAAAACATAGTACTAATTTACCAAATAAAATATTCATCTTATGACTATACTTTTCCAAAAATACTCATTACTAATTGCTTTCACACACAGCTAAAGCATGCTATAAATATTAATATAATGTCGTTTTGTGGATGCTTTTCAAGTTTAGTTTTTCAGGTTTCTTCTCTTAAAACTCGTGAGTACATCCCATTTTTCACGTTGAAAAAACAAAATGCGTTTCTAGTATCAATCCATTATTTGGTCGCTAATCGGTGGTAACTATTATGGGCATATTTGTCATTTTATCATGTTCAATAGAGTTAACTTTGTGTATAATAAGAAATATGTATAACATAATTCAAAACTCTAATTTTGACAGTATACATGACAAAGCAAATGTCCCATCTCCATTATGGTTGGATCAAGTATCGAACCCGCTTTCTTCCAAACATGAGAATACATTTATTTCCACACTAGATTTTCTTCGCAGGATCTTGAGATGCATATAAAAACAAATAACCAATGCAAGGAATGTTATATGCTATACAATTACGATATCCATCTGCTTTAAGACACGATATCCATCTGCTAGGATGATGTTGAATTTTAGAAAGAACAAAATTTCAGAATCAATTAACTTATTCATGATTTTTGAAAATTAAAAAATGCAAATTTATTTATTTTTAATTTTTTTTTTCAAAATTAAAAAGTGATTGTCGTTGATTGGCTTTTTCAAGCTGGAAGAGAAAAATTAGGGAAACGAAAAAATGAAATATTAAACTTTGAAACTTTTATTATTTATTTTTAGATTTCAATAAAATAATTTTATTGCTGAATTGTAATGAATAAATATTTAATTTAAGAGATACAAATGTAAAATTCATGCACACAGCTACACATAAATTTTAAGACAAATTCAAGTGTACAAGTGTGTAAATAATACTTTACATATGTATATGTTTTGCAGGTTTGAAATAATTTTTTGGAGAAAATTTTTCACGAACTGAACTAGTACCATTTTTTCTATTTGTACAGGTACATAGAAATATCCCCTTTAAAGTAGAATATATGCTATCTATTGCAACGAATTCCATTAAAAAATTCTCAGAAATCTTTCAATCAGATTAAATGAAAATTGCATTGAATGGTAAAAGGGGTCTTATCCGAAATTAAAATTGGTTTTGACATTTTTTTGTCTTAAAACTTTCTGTGACTCAAATTCCAATTTCCTCTCTTAGATTACATTTGTAAAGTTATTTCTATCTGATAATAAATGCCTCTGAAAATACGTTAGCATTTCACAAGATAATAAGAAATAAGTTAAAAACTATTTTGAATAAAAAAAAAAAAGTGCATGTAACCTTTTAGGAATTAAAAAATCAAAATACTTGTTTTTTTTTATTCGTTACATAATAGTTTTTTAATGGATAAAAAAATAATCACATTTTCAATACTTTATTACTATCTTTTTCATGTATGAAAAATGTCAAGGAAAATTTAAATTATTAGAGTTTCAATTTATTCAGCTATTGAATACCCCTTAAACATTTATTGAAAGATTAGATCATATATTCGACCAATAAGTTTCTAAGCTGTTTTAAGGAGCAATGTAAAGAAACTATTATAGCTTTTCAGTCAATAAAACCTTGTTTCTATTTTTTAAATGCAAATTATTATATGTCTTTTTCTTTCCGAGTAAATTGAAATTTTTGTATATATTTAAGTATGTTATCGAAGTAACAAAGTATTAATACAGTTTGAAATAAACATTTAATGATTTCTTTTAGTTTTTTTTTTATTTAAAAGGGCATGCTGGCTTGGTTTTTTAGGGTGTTTGTACTCGTTATCGAGAGGTAAGAAGTTCGAATCCCGACTTGCTCGAAGATCCATCGAGGTCGGTAATAGTGACTGGTCACGTTAAATGTATACACGTTAAATGTATACGGTCGCTAATAGTTGCTGGGTCTCGTGGTCGCAATGTTCTCCATGCAAAATGATACCTTTGTTGGTGCTAAGCCAAATCTGTGGGCTTTTCTCTCTTGGTCCGTGTTCAAAATTACGAAGACTCACCCACTTTTGGGGCAATGACGGCACCTCCACTAGGTGGACCACTACTTAACTTGCGATCACTTCTGCCCCATGTAGTACCAAAAAGTGGAAATCCTATAGCAGCCGGGAATTAGAAATTAAAAAAGTTTCCATTTGAAATTAGACTTTCTCTGTCATTGTTGAAGGAGCCAAATAGATATTCTTAAAAATGTCATGCGTATTTCTAATATTTGAGGCATTTAAAATGACTTTTAATTCTGGAAAGTTAATAGGTTAAAGTAAAATTATGCTATTGTAATGTTTTTGGCCAAATTTTTTCTTCCAGTTGAAGATGTGAGTCGCTGATAAATGGTTACAGCTCTAGTCTTGGTTTCAATTCCCACCTTGAGGTTGGATATTTGTAGTGATTTGTAGCTGCAATTCTCAATCTAATCAGCCCTCTTATGTAAAAATTGACCGTTGAGTGGCAAACAAATGAAATTCTGACTAAATCCGGAAAATCGGACAACCAGCTCATAATATTGAACTCAGTCAACTTACAGAGTCAACAACTGCACTAACACCCTCTTTCCATGTACGTTTCACGAAAGAAGAATCCTGCATCTTACAGAATTTTTAATGTGCGGTCTTCAAGCATGACCTTCGGCTGGATCAGGTATCGAATACGCTGCCTTCGAGTCGGAAGTGATTCCACCAGCCTAACATGGCTCTTATAAAATAGTATGTTTGTCGATTCTATTAATATGAATCATAATTTATTTTGGAATAAAATAAAAAGAGTTATTAATATTATAATTCGAAAGAACCATCATGTACAGACCGATTAATAAGTTTAAGTCAAACTTAAATTTATTAATCGGTCTGTGCATGATGCTTTTTAAAAGTGTGCCAGTAAAACTCCACTTTACCTATCAACCTCATTAGTTAACTACATTTTAAACTTATGGTACTATGGTCAAGTTTAAACACATGAAAGAATTTGGAAATTGAAGTGTAGGGATTTACAAATTTCAGAAATGCATTAAATTTAAGAATGAGGGTTCATATGTCTTCAGTACAAAAAAGATAGTTTGCTTCTACAGTACCGAATATTCACTTTTTTATTACTCTTTTGGAAATGTATATCCTGAACATTGGAAATGTATAGATCCAACTCCTCGTGATTTTGGTTGAAGCCAGTTGAAGTATCCAATTTTGACACTAGTATTGCGAGGCTGTTCAAACGGCAGAATTCCATTAGGAATTGTGAATAAACAAGTTATGACCAGCTGTGAAAAAATTGTCAAATTGTACAGGATAAATATTAGAATTGCACTAACCGTCTTTGTTATTTTCTATGCTAAAATTACACTTTCTACATGATGTGTGGTTGTTCCTTCATGGTCATATTTTGCATACGAAAGATAATTGGATAGGAACCGATAGTTTAAAGTGGACTCCGAATGATTTCTGATCCATTTCCAAGAATACAATCGAATCCACGAATTGTTCAACTTAAGGCCAAATCACTAACCATTTGGATGCCAGCTTAATTTTTTTTTCTTGCATCCAACGTGAATTTTGAGGAACTTTCGTTAATTAAATTTTATTTTGAAATTCAATGAACATATCTTATCTACTTATCAAATTTGGTGGCAATCCTATCATCCATTTTAAATGCAGGATGTCATTGGAGAAGTTGAATTTTAATCCCCCTGAGTTAATAGTAGGCAACTGTATAAACACTCTACCATCTCTCAAGCAAACCTCTATATGTACGGTGTGAGAAAATAAAAATTTTTTTTGAGGATTTTGAAAAATTAGAGTTTTAACAGCATTTAACGGATAACTGAAAAGTCAATGGCAGCTGAAAGGCATTTTGATATTCGTTGGGTATTCTCTTTTCGGGAGATCATTTCATAGTATTACATTACTACGGTTACTTCTGTTAGAAAATCTAGAAATATCATGCACCCACACCTATAACGTGCACTCAAAAAGGAGAAACACAGGATCTGTTTCACGTTGTAGAGGCTCTGATTAATAGCTGCTCCTCCGCATCGAGAAATACGGCTATGGCTAGTCCTGAATTGGAAAATATTTCTCGACTCGCTACAGTGTGATTCTCCAGTGTGTGCAAAAAGGCAGACTGATTACACTGCTATAATTTTTTTTTAACTGCTTTTAAAATGGGTTTTTCCTTGAGAGGTTTTTTTGGCTACATATAAATTTTATTAAATTTGAATCCGGAAGTATTCTGATTATTTTTATTCATTATGAAAATTAAAAATTAAAGGATATCTGTTGCTTTACGGTACAAGAAGAATATTTCAGCTAGGATATACAATTTAAAGTGAATTTATAGCCACTGCAATAATCCATTGTTGACTGGAATCAAATTCATGAACAATTAAATTGAAATCGAGCTCAGCAAATTAGGAACTTAAATGATGCAACAATCTCACTTAGTTATTTTTAAATAAATTAAACAAAAAGTATGAAAAATGCTACGTTATATATTGCAAAGTTTTAAAAAATACAACATAGTTCTTATATTTAAGGAATATACTTAAAATTTATGATAGAAACTCAAATATAACTCGAAGATATTTATTTCCTTAAGAAGAATTCAAGTACAAAAGCAATTAAATTTTCTTTATATAAACTCAAAAAACAAATTTTTTTCGACAGTAAATGTATTTCATGATTTCAAACCAAAAGAAATCCTTCTATAATCTGTATTTTAATTTAACTTATATACAGTTTGCACAAACAATTGAAGATAAACCTGAATTTTACTTTTTAAATCCAACTTTCAATAGAAATAACACATTAACTAGAAGTGCAAACGTAATTTTATTCTTAGACATAACAAAATATTTAATTAGCAGTAAAAATAAATAAAAAAAATCAATGACAAAATTCTAAAAGAAAAATTTTCAGAAGCATTTCAAATAAACATAAGCAGATTTCTACCTCAAAAATTTGAGGATACATCAATGAAATTTTTGTTTAACTACACTAAATTTTTATTCTGCTTGCAACTATAATAATCTAAGTTAAGTCAATGTTTTATCTTAAACCTTTTTCCACTGTTATTTTTGTCTTTTGAAGATGGTTGGTTCCGAATTTAAGGTCGCAAATTTAAATGGAAAATGGCTTCTCGGAGAGACAACAGTATAGATATAAGAAAATTTATTTTAAGTTTATTTAAGAAATGAAAATCTCATCGTGAAATAGCTCAAATTGTCGGTAGAAGAAACTCGTGAGTCCAAAAGTCATTGGAAGATGGTGATGGATTAAAATTGAAAATAAAAGTGGAAGAGGAAGGAAAAGTATTCTGAGTGATGAAGCCAAAAGGAAAATTTTGAAAGATATCAAGTTTGCGCTTAACTGGTTCTCCCCAAGACTTTTTTATGTTAATTAAATGTATTTAATTGTTTAATAATTTGAAATTATAAGAAGGATCTTATTCATATTTGATTCTTGGTGGTAACATCAGTTTGCTCAGATATTTACAAAGCGAGTTTTCTCCAACGACCAGGATATTGGTGCGTGGTTTTTTCTAATCCGCTATGAGCCGTACATCCGCTTTTCCCCAGACTATTTGAAAGTATTGTCGTCTTGATGATTCATTTACTATGAGAACTCGTCAATTGACATTTCTCACTCGAGAACACCTACATATGTTTGTAGTTAACTTAGTGAATGTTCTGTTCTGGCATTTTCATTATCTTAGTTATAATTTTCTTATCGCACTGAATATAAAGTCATTTTTCTAATAATTTCAGAATTAGCTGCTTTGAAATTTAATATAATTATAAATAATTTTTATATTTGAAGTTTTGAAAATTGCAAGAGAATATAATGGGAATCATTATATTGAATCTACTAATATTTATAAATTTTCTTTGAATAATACCTGATGGTTATAAGCATTTTTCTATTTACACTGTACTTATTCATAATGAAAAATTATTTTTTTATATTAAACTTGATACAATGAACATATGTGACTTTCTTGAAAAAGTTGAAATCTAAGAAATGATTTGCATTTGCAAATGTTCAAAATATTTAATTGTTTATATTAATATAATGTTTAGTATTTAAAAATGCATTTATAAGATGTCAAATATTTGTACAATAGCAAATCATTCAGAGAACACATTTTTATGCTTAAAACATTAATTGTTTTGTGTAAAATTGAATGTTAATTTATAATTGAATCTATGACATGCAACAGCAAGCTGAAATGAATCCACAAATATTAAGTAAATTCATTTGAATTTTAAAATAAATGAAGCTATGGATTCAACTGTTGGAAAGCTAAATAAGATTAGAATGTTCTTATATGAATATTCCTTGAAATAATCAAAGAAATTATTCCTGCTCTAGTAAACATGTATGATCATGTTAAATGAAGTAAATTTCAAAGTTAAATTTTAGAAATAATCTTAATAAGAGTAGTTTGCTTTGAGGTAAAGACTAAAAATTTCCAAAAAAGCAGGAAAAATATTACTTGATAAAAGATAAATTAGAACATCAGAAAAAAATTTTTTTTTTTTACATTATTTAATAACTTTTGTATTTCAGATTTTTTTACAAGTATTTTTATATATTTCATTCACACAAAAACTCAACAAATATTGCTTTCTCACTACATATTATTATTATACCAAAATATTCCTTTAATGAAATGATCATATAGTTATTTTTAAAGGAAACTTTTAAGAATATTTTAAAAATAACTGGTTTATTAGTCACTTTACTGATAGATTTTAAATATACTGGCTAAATTTAAGAGAATCCCCGATTTAAATTGGATATCAAGCCAATACAAAATTTTTATGTGTAAAGTGGGACTATATATTATTAACTATAACCCCAATCACTCTTCATTCCGCGCTACTAGCTTTGCAAAACATTTGAGAGAATTAAAGTAATATTACACAAAGTATTACAAGATATTTTTAAGTAGATCATAAAATCATTTGCTTAACCATAACCAAGTGTAAAAAAATTTCAAAATAATTCATCATTGGTTTTCCATACAGAATAGAAATACTTGCTCGAAACATTAAAAAATCGGATTAAGACTATCTTACGACTAAATTTAGTTGTGTTAAATTTAACAAATAATAGCAAAATATTGATCACATAATTCCTTCTTTGTTTCCTTCCTGGTTTTAATTACAGAAACCTCATTTTGATAAATTTTATTTGGAAATTTTGAGTTTTATTTGAAAAAATTCTCAAATTGGAATCTTCATTTTCTGAAAATTATAATTGGTTGCCTAACAAAATTTTTATTATGAAACTAACAGTGATTGTAAATTTTTGTATTCATGTTTGGATGATATACATTGCAATCGACAGTTGAAATCAATTGAAGTGAGATAACTTTTGGAAGAAAGTTATATTTAGTGATGAAAGTAAATTCAACATTTTTGGAAGCGATGAAGCGTCGCAGCGTTTGGAGAAAGCAGAACACCACTTTGGAGCAAAAGATTTTCGTCCTTCAGTTAAACATGGTGGTGGCTCCATCATGGTTTGGGATGGTATGGCTTCAAATGGGGTAGGAAATTTAGTTTTTATAAATGGCATAGTGGATAATAAGCTTTGTATATATACATCGCAACAAACTTAAAACTGAAAAAAAATTGGGTTTAGATGGAAATTTTATATTCCAGCACTACAATGACCTTAAATATATGGCACTTAATGTCAAAATGTGGTGTCTTTTTCACTGTAAACACCAATTGTACACACCATCACAGCCCCATGATAACAATGTTATAAAATATTTGTCGGCCACACTCGAAACAGCGCTCCAAAAACACCAAATTAGAGACAAGGCCCATTTAAAGTAAGTGTTACAAGAATGGAATAAAATATCTCCAGATACCACCAAAAAATTGGTCGAATCGGTACCATGACATTTGGAGAACATTATAAAAGCCAAAAGACATGCAACCAAATATTGACACTGTCTTTGTATGTGATATATAACAAAAATTTCATTGGTGAATCCTCAATTTTTTGATGAAGAAATCTGCTTATGTTTATTTAAAATGTCTCTGAAAATTTTTCTTTCAGAATTTGTCATTAATTTTTCTTTATTTTAACCTTTTGTTAAGTCTAAGAATAGAATTACTTTTTCACTTCTAGTTAATGTATTATTTTGATTGAAAGTAGGATTTATAAAGTAAAAGTAAGGTGTATCTTCAATTGTTTGTGCCACTGTATGCCAATGCTAGTTCAAACAATTCGAATTTAAATAAATGAGTTCAAATCAGAAATAAAACTAAATAAAAACATGGTGCCCAAAATCATCCCCCCAAAAAAATATGTGTTCTTGATGAAGTTTTGATGATGCCGAGGTTGAGAATTTCTAAAGAGGTGGTACATTTTATAAAAAAAAATTTTTTTTCCAGCTATAGTTCAGAAATTCAGTACTTCGATTTGCTTATAGAAAACTTAGTGGGAGAGATTTCTCACGATTAAAATGTTTGTTTGCAGTTTAATTTCAAGGTTCAGCGGTTTTGGTACACTTTTCGGAATCCTCGCTTTGATGGGTCTCCTTACAAAATTCTTTTAAAGACGATATTTTGAAGTGAATCTGTTCGACATCCATTATTATAAATTTTTTTCATTTGTTCTTTGATTACACAGTTTCTCTTCACGCTCAAAATTTGGGATTCTACAAATTTCTCAAGGGAAAGTATTTTTGTGAAAAAATTTGCCATGAATGTTAAAAAAAATGTGTTTTTAATTTTTCTTGTATACAAATAAGCCGCACTTTAACTCTATAATTTAGCCGGCGATTTTCATACAAACAACAACTTTGACTCCATGCCTGAAAGGTTTTCAACGTTGCTGGTCGTCAGTGGAAACTATACCCCCTACTGAAAATGATTTCCTTTGAAGAAAACATCCTTTCTTATTCTTTTTTCCTCATATGTACAAATTGTGTTTTTTTCCTTTTGTATACGAATACGTAATAAAATGCATTTTTTTCTACCAAACGTGTAATTTATTCTCATATAACCTACTACGTCTGTCGACCATGTGTCAATAAGCTAAAATGTTTTCCAGCCACAAGATCCACCTAAAACCGCAATATCCTTTAATTGTTTTTAGTAGTGTATATTGCATTGATTTTACTTAAGGCACTTCAAATAGTAACTTAATTACGAATTATCCAGGAACATTACGCTTATTATATTGACTTAAAAACTCATAAATTATTTTGAAAAACACGCTTGAATCATTTTCCTAAATAATTTTTTTTTAAAGTGCGTATGTGTGAAAACGTACATTTGATGTAATTTAAAATTAAACAAAAATTCTTTTAAACATTTTTTCTTTTAAGAAAAAATATTCAAAAGTATAAAATTAAATTCAATAATTTAATCATTGTAGCATATAAATACTTCATAAATGTAATAAATTTTCATTTTTATTTAATTAAACTTTTCCTCTATTATTCTCACAGTATAAAAAACGCGTAAAATCTCTCAGAAAGTTTTCAAATATTTATAAAATCCTTTTAGTTTTTCATATCTTTTTCCAGAATAGATCTTATTAGGCTGAGTTAGTTCATAATATAAGAAAATAAGCATTCATTTTAAAGAAAAATAAATAAAATGGGCGATCTTGAGTAAAATGTTTAAAAATTTTAATTCTTAACAATATGTTTTTAGACAACTTTTAGATATAAGTATCTTGTCATTGTTGAAATTTCGATATTATTAAAAAGAATTGATGAAAAATTAATTCGCGGCGGAGAAAAAAATTATCTACACTTATTACTAAGCAATCTGTTTACTAGTAATAAATAAGGATTCAGAACTAGGATACCTTGCCCAAAAGATAAGAGGCTTACGTATTCCTTCGTAAAAATGGTTGTTACTTTTTCATGAAATCTATTTGTATGTATGCATAATGTGCACAAATGGTTTAGATAAGCGAACATCGTTTTGGCACAAAGTGGCTGTTAAAAATACTTTGCATGTAGTAAGATCGAGCTCAATCAACGGCATGTAAATCATCCTTCAGGACCAAACAAGTGAAAGTCAAATGGAACTAGGGCTGGTCTGTAGGAGAGGTTCAAATAATTTAAATTTGCAAATAGTGATTTCACAGCAACATATTTAACTGGTATAGCACTAACATAACAGTATAACATTAAAGGACAGACGTTAGTAAGGATGTTGTCAAAAGAATTAGTTAAAATTATGTGTTTCCCTCATCTACATAAAAATAAAAGTAACATCTTTTATTTAAAATATTAAGATATTTTTTAAACTACTTTAATTATTACTTTGGTATTAAGATACTTTTTAATGTCAGCTCTAAACACATTAGTCAAACTTTAAATGTTTGGTACACTGAATGACTCTATATAGTATATTTAGTTTATTTGTAGCTCAGCTGTAATTTTCTGCACATGTGTACTAATTAGAATAGTATACCTACAGTTTAAAGGGAGTTATTAACCTCCGTAAGCATCCAAGTCCATTGGGGGAATCGAACTGATGAATTGTTGAAGCAAGGACAGAGTGATAAACATTTAGCCCCAGCTTGGTCCTGTATACATTGTAAAAGAAAACAATTACTACGTTACAACTTGTACATTATTCATAGTTATCTTTATAGTCCTCAATGTTTTCTTGAAATTTTCGAATTAAATAACATTTACTATATATATAGTTTAAGTGTGAAATCAACCTTGAATCTGGGAATTCATAGTTCACTTCACTGCCATTCATGATGTAGCTATACGCAATCAATTTTGGACATTGTACATTTTCGTATTTATGATATAATGTATTAATAGTTTTTTTTTAGAAACATTGTGAATTTGTTGTCCTAAATTATATCAATTTTTTTCGCATACGTGGACATTAATGAATCTAATGCTACACTTTTCACGATATTTTTTCAAAATTAATTTTTGCTATATGGGAGTATTTACTGGGACAAAATCTCTCAATATATTATAAACCTAATCTTTTAGTTTTTCACCCTGTTATATTCTAACAGAATATGAAAAGAGTTTGAATCGCGATATAATTCAATCTTTATAGTATTCTTAAAATTTATGCTATATGTATATAAATTCTTATTTTTTTTAAGTGTTGAATATAACTCATTTATTGATAGTTTTTCTACAGAAAAATATAATCTCTTTACAACCAATATAATCACTTCATCAATTTATATATTTAAATCTAGTTTTTATCATGTACATTTTTCTCAAATTTTGAATTAAAAGTATCACCATTAATTTCAAAACACAAATTATTTAGTAAAAAATAAAAAGAGATTGTTTCCGATATACTTTTTAAGAATGGTACTCGTAACTGACTTGTACTCGTAACTGAATTAATCAAACAAAAAACCGCAAGAGGATATTTTAGTGTCAAATGTCACCTTTCCAACGAACATAAATCTGAAATTGTTTGATATATACCTGACGAGATATTGATCACTACAGACGTCTACCGAAAGAATAATGGATTACTTTTTCCTCAAACAAATATATTCTCTGTCAAATTTTTAACTATCATGAGCTTTCATTAATGAAAAAAATTCATAAGCTAACATTTCATTTCAATGAATTTACAGGATAAACAAACAAAAAATTGGGACAAGGACATTGGTTTTGTTCTTACGGATATGAACACTTCCCTATGTCTATTTGCCTCATTTCCGATTCAATTGTGAATCACATTTGCGATACCCGAGCTAGGGAACATATAACTCGCCTGAAATGTATTATCATACTTAATAACATAATTTATTACAGATAAGATAATTGTACTTGTTAAATTTTTTAATTTACTAGCTGTTTTCTGTGAATATTTTTAAATAATTGACTCAAGATTTCAAACAAGATTGCTTTGAGCCAATTTTATCTTTAAATTTCTTCAAGTATTTTTTCTTCGATGTTTGGGAAGGTTGGGAACAAAATATTGTAGTTCATTGTAATTTTAATTCAATTTCATTGTAGTGTTAAAATTTAGATTTTTTTAAACCCTTCTTTGCATGATTTTTTCTTTATTGGTGAAATAAATCAAGTTGATATAATTAATGTTCAAAATTAAAGGAAAAATGGTTAAAAATATATTAGTATATATTTATAGTATAAATTTAGCAAAAAACAATATGCTAAAAATTTCCATCATCATCCAAAGTTAGATCATTAGCTTAGTACTAAATAGAAATAAAAGAGAAAAATAACAGAAACACGTGTTACAAACCTTTCTTCCACTCATTTTTAATTTTTTAGCAATAGAAACTCTAATATAATAAAACAAAATTATAAACGAGATCATACGTTTATTGCAACTACAACAAACAGCGGAATGAGACAACTTTAAGCTCGTTTCACTGATAATGACGCTTGTTTATTTTTGACAGCTATGTTTCTTTTTATGCAATGGACATTAAAAAGGTATCCAAACACGATCAACTTAAAGTGAACTTGTTCTTTTATATAATTTTTGGGCATTATAGGTTATGAGGGAAATTTCCACCATTCCACTATTTTAATACTCTTAATCCTAGGGGGATAATATAAAATTTAAATTTTAAATCTTAAGTGTATTTAGTTGTAAAGTATATTGAAATTTTAAATCTTAAGTGTATTTAGTTGTAAAGTATATTGAAATGTTTTTCTGCCTGACTATTTATCTCTGTTGGAGCTGAAAAGCACAAGAACTCACTGAATAATTTTGAGTCACGGTTTAGTGTCATGTTTAATCTTTTAATTTTTCACCCTCATTGCTTTTTCCCCTTCACCATTTCAGTGAAGGAATATTTAATTCAATGTGCTCATTGGTCCCCTCAGTATGATGGTATTCAACTGCATTATGTATAGAACTTATTACTTCCGGATGTTAGAGTGATTTTTCAAAAACTGCAAACATTCCCAGCTGAGATGGGAATCGGGCCCATGACCTGCTGAACTAAAAAGCAGAGCAGTAATCATTTAGTTGCCAGGTCAACTCCACTTCTTAAAAGTTTTGCATTAATATCATGAAACTGAATTTTTCTATAATTTAAAGAGAAAAGCTGTTTTTATTACAATTATTTCTTTTTGATATAAATACACAAAATGAAACATAACTACACATGTTTTGATTAAATAATAAAAAAATATAGTAAATCACAGTTAACTAATTAAAATAAAAAGTGCCCATTTGAAGCACATGGATGTCTTCAAAATGGAACATAGTTTTGAAAACTACTAATTAATGAACAAAATATGTTAAAGAATATTTATTTAAGAGTTTTAATAATGGTTAAAGAATAAATTAAAATGTGAATAAATCATGATTTTTATCAAATTTAATTTTCTTTTGTAATGTATTTTTGAAGAAATTGAAGCACATCTCAAAGATCTCATTAATACACAAAAAACAAGAATTGTTTTCTTTTCTAACTCTTAAGTTTTGCGCTTATTAATAAATGTTGCGAAATTATATTTTGTTCTTAATAGCTAAAAATTTATTTTTATACTTAAGTATCGTAAGGAAATTAATAAAGGATTCTAATTTTAAATTACTTACTTTTTTTTTTAATGATGAGTAGTTACTTTAGTTCTTTTTTTAATTTCGTATTTTTAAATGCTTTGGTTTTACCTTATGGACATTAATTAGTTTATTTATACTGTATCAAGTTTCAATTTGCGTTCATAAATTCCACTGAATGGATAAATTGATTTAATAATTTGGGATTTTAGAATTCTGCATTATACTTGACATATAAATCATTCGGATAATTATTGCTTATTTTATTCTGAAATAATGAAACTTACTGAAATTTAAAACGTTGCATTTTTTAAATAAATTTATAAATAATGAAACATTATTCTCAATTAATACATTTCCAAATAAATACGTCGGCTGATCTTTAAAAAATTGTTAGTCTAGGAAAGTGATATTTCTCTATCTTCAATCAATTCTACTTCCTACTTTTTGGAGTTCATTGTTCTAAGAACAAAAATAAAAAATAAGACACATCGGGTTCCGTTTATATGAAAACTGCAATGTAAGCAGTGACCTTTCTTATAAATAGTTTTCTTTTATTATTAAATGAAACGAGAACAGAAAAATTTTACAAATGTAAAATTAATGTTTATATTTAACGGTTTTTATATTATATTTACCTTTTTTATTTTTTAGAATGATATTATTGGTTAAGTAGACTAAACAGAAATGATATTAATAAAAGAAATTTCAGCATTCTAGATATCTGGCTGCTCCCCAGAGTCCTGGACCAGAAAAACAGATATGGGCTTTGTAGACCCACATGAACTGTTGTGCCGCATGTTTAGTTTTAGTCTAACATTTACCTTAAGAATTATGAAAGTACTTTTTAAGCTTATAAAATCTGGATTAACAAATAATGTCTTACTCCTAAGGATTTATTTGGACTATAACATTTTATTTGGACTGTTTAACAATAATTCAATACAAATTTAGTCCTTAATCTGTTGGTGTGCCAAATTTTCGTTAGGGGTAAATTTGAGAACAGTTGTATGGAATAAAGTAAAGCATACATCAGTCTGCCTGTCTATCTGGATGTCAATCTCGGCCTGACTTTTAAAAAATTATGAAAATTAGAAATTTTTTTATGGTGCATGTAATTAATTTTAAATATAATCAATGTTGATTCGAACTCCCTGAAAATTTACGTATGCCTTGATGTAATTAATTTAAGCGAAATAGCATTAAGGAAAGAGCTCTGGAAATTTTTTTTTGCTTTAAGCAAGAAGCATGGTTATTTACTTTTTACCTTCTGAAATCGTCATCCATGGTGGTTCGCCTTTTTTTCTTGTAGAGAAACTACCCCTTTTTTCTGTACGTTATCTTAAGCTTAATTTGTAAATAAGATAATATGTGCTATTTTTTTGGATTTTGCAAATGGCTTATGATTTGCCTATTGAAACATATGTGTTTCCGGTTTTTTCAACTCACCGCCGATAATAAGTGATTTGGAACGCACATGAAAGGAGTTCTAATTTTACCATTTAATAATTGCTGTCCTAACGAGAATTTTCAAGCTTTGAAACTTCATTTGATTGGTCTTTAACTGATTTTTGTTTGAGACCCTATTCCGTGGTGTACAAAGCAGTGTTTTGAACAAATCTATGGAAAAAATGACAGTTGTCACTTTCTGAAATACAAACTTAAGCTGAAAAATGTGAATACATCTTTTACTGGAAGCTATGGTTTGTGAAGACTGGTGGGCTAAGCACGATAGCTCAAAATATGATTAAAAGAAAAAAAATTTGAAATTTACAAGTGTTTGATATGGGTTTAAAGTAATGCATTACCAGATTATTAGATTGTCACTCTTATGATTGTTATCACTGATAAATAACGGTAGAGAATGGTTGTAATTTTTCTTTCCAGTTGTAGGTCTGACAAAGTGAGTGCTTGAGAGTTTTCCGTATTTCCTCATTTATATCACTGGAATTTAGTCCACTTGTAAATTTAATCCATATAAGCAAATATGCTGTGGATAATCAAGAACTCCCTTTTCAGTTAAGCAATTTATTAAGAGGTAATCCAATTTCCACTGATTATTATAAATAAGGAAAAATCACAAAAATGGCGATAACATAAAACATTTTGCGTGGAGTTCAATGAAACGTATGATCATTATACAACACATAGAAAGGTACAAAACAGAATGAAAAGAAATCCGCAAACAATTATGGTGTTATAAAAATAAGCATATGTATACAATGAACAAATGGGAGGAGTAAGTTTGGCTATAGGAAAAGTACATTTAATATGGGATGTGTTCACTCTCAAGAATACAGTACATGTCGGATGTGTGATGCTCTCACTTACATGGTCTATTAATTATGTAGAAAGTGCGATCCATTGATTTTCCAAAGCAATAGACCGCGATACTAGGAACCTAAGAGTGGGTTTGAAAGCAGATACAGCTTATCCTAGAGCGTCCAAAACATTCTCGATAGGATTAACGTCCGTCGACCAAGCTGGCCACATCATGAGCTCAATTATTCCCTGCCCAAGACAAGCATCTAAGGCGAGACCTGTATCACTTCGCAGTATACCCCTGTAGCATGAAAAAATCATCAACTATTACCTTGAATAAGGGTGCGCATAAATATGCAGGATGTCATCAATGTTTCTGGAAGATGGATATATAAATCTTTCTGAAGTGTTAAAATTGCAAATGTATGGCTACCGTTCCATCATGACATTTCTTCGAATAAATAAGAGGAAATGAAAATTGGAAATAATCATTGCGCAAATGATTAGAAATAATTTTGTATTTTTCGCAAGTGTAAGTATTAATATTTCCACTTGAAAACACATGGAGGTCTGTGCTTTCACCCAAAGAAATACCACACCAAACACAGACGCTGCCTGATCCGCATGCATCTCTTTCACGGATGTTTGATGGATGAAAACGAGTTTCATGTTCTCTCAAATTAAAATGCGCTTACTATCGCTTTCGAGTCTAAACATGGACTCATCCGTTAAGAGAACAGCACTCCATTGATCATGGGTCCAGTAGACAGCGAGACGTTAACGTTACGTTAACGTGCCCGTTGTAAACGTTCCCGTCCATGGCATGATGTGAGCGGGACTCAAATGACTAGGCGCTTCACATTTAAACCACGTTCATGAAGCCCTCGACCCAATTGCTCTGGATACCAAACTTTTGGAGCTTGCAATGATGGAGTATCTAAGTTCAGCTGGAGTAACGGTTCTATATCTTCGTGCGCATAATGATAAATATCGGTAATCATCGATTACTGATATTTATCGCACTCGTGATAGCACGTGGACGTCCTTGGCTGAGCTTTTTGGATGCCTAACCCGTGATTAGAAATTGCACCTGACTTGGTCCAACTTCTAGTCTTCCAATATTCCAATATCTCGCCATTAAAATTGTTCAGTCAAAGGATGCCTAGAGGCCATTGTTACAGTTTCGATGTACCAGATTTCGAATCTCAGACACACATCGAGAATTGTCGCCTTGCTCTGAGACATCCATTTTTATACTCCTCGTAAGTAACGTATTCTTACAGCAGCTCCACAGCTCCCTTTACTTACCAACATATTGAAATTTCATTGAGATTGGCTTAATTTTGGGAGAGTTTTTGCTTTTTTGTGGTTTTTCCTTACTGTTTGGTAACTTGTATGATTTGTCACTTCACATTATGAACATTTTCCTAGCTATATACAATTTGCTTCGCAAGTTTTGAATTCCCTAATAATTCTTGTCATGAAAAAGTTTTAAATTTAAGCAAATATAAATATATATATATATATATACATATATATTTATCTATCTATGTTCCTGTCTTTCTCTATATATATATATATATATATATATATATATATATATATATATATATATATATATATATATATATATATATATATATATATATTTCCCTCACTAAAATAAAGGTTTAGTGAAATGGGTCAAATATGAGAATTCAGTATTTCGTTCAACTCACCACTGAACATTTATTTAGATTTAAATTTTCGAACATAAAATCTCACGAAGAAACATTTTAAATTTATTATAGGTAAGAAAATGATTTTGATAAAGGAAATAAGTTTGCATAAAATAAAGAAATATTAGTGTTTATTCATCCATGTTTTAATATTTTGAAAAAATGACTTTTTAAGTTTTGCCATACAACTTTTAATAGTTTATTACTACTTTAAATGTAACAGGCGAGCAAATTAGTTAAATTCATTGGGACTCACGTTCTGTGGTATATTATTTCCATGAAGGAATAAAATCTTAAAAGTTTTTCAAGCCAAACATATTTATTCAAATTTCTTATTTTAAATTGTTAATAAATAATAAAAATTGTAGAAAATATATTGCTTTTGCTTAGAATTAAAATTTATTTGAGAACAGTAAATCATCATGCTTATGTTGTTAAGCTATAATGTTGTTTTCAACAATATAATACTCTATTAATGTCAGTATAAACAATTTAAATTCAGGATTATATTCTCAAATGTTGATGACACACTACAATTTTGATTTTTGCGGTATTTTATTAAGGATTTCATTTCCTAGGACTAATCAATTTCGATCTGTATATTTGATATATTTTTAAGGATTGCAGATGTTTTTATATGAACTGCAAGTGTTTTTAAGTTTTGAAGATGTTAAAAATTATAAATAAAGAAATAAAGTTCAAATTAAATTTTCAGTTTTTTTTTTTTTCATTTATTTTATCAAATAGACTTGAAAATAAATGAATATATAGAAATGGTCCTCAAAAATACAACGTAAGTTCACGCGTACTTGAGAGTTTTCTGATTAGTTTCTTACTCAGTTTCAATTTTGAATTATTGACTGACAATTATTTTTTACCGACTTTATCATTTGATAAATCTCAATACTTTATATGTTGTTGTTGCACCACCATACTTCCCTGTACTTAGCCCTAAGTTAGGCTCTACTAGTTAGATAGAAGCGGCTGATGAGAGTCTTCGTAATTTAGAAGCAAGGATCAAACAGAAGACCTCTAGATTCGGTCTACTACCTACAAAGATATCATTTCGCATGGAGGACATTGCGACCACGACATATTTAATGGGCCCTGTCGGCATCAGCAAACACGATGGATTTTTGGATGGGTTGGAATGTGAACTCTTTTCTTTCTGATAATGAGAAGGAACTTCCGATCCAAACCCATTTCCTTAATATTTTATATGCAAAAT
>JAPDSC010001706.1:720-42332 GCA_026290005.1 Latrodectus geometricus
ATATATATATATATATATATATATATATATATATATATATATACATACTTATTTTAAATTAATAAATCTAAAATTTGAAATTAAACTATTTATAAATGAATATAGTAGTCTTGAAACTTTTCTTATACACATAATTCCAAGAAACTTCATCTCAGAATTTCAAAACTTAAAAATCTTAACTATTTCATTTAATGAGTTCAGTAATGCAAATAAAATACTTACGAAGTCATTGAAATTTTAAAATATTTCAATGATTATGGAATATTACAACTGAATGAAATATTACAACTGTAAAATGACTTTATCGAAGGTTTATTTGAAATAAATTTTGATAAACCAAATTAGAAATGTGATATTTACTAAAGATGGAAATATTAATCCAAAGACTAAATTAGAGTATTTTGCAATGTATATTTTATAATAGAAAGATGTTAATAATGCATTAAGTTTTAAGAAATTTTATTTCTATAAAAACTTTGAAAAGCATTGTTCATTTCTAACTTGAAAAAATCCATTAATATTTATAATTTTACAACCTCATTTTATGTAACTAAAATACGACGACTTTATAAGCATAAAAATGGAATAATCTAGAAAGACAACTAAATGAAAAAAAAATTTTTTTTTTAAGTTTTATTCTTTTATAAGATCTAAATTATAGTTGAAACGATAGTTTCCCTCTTAAATAAATGATTATAAATAATTTATCTGTTATATGGACCATAATTTATATTCTGGTCGAATAATTCCATGGTAATGAAAATACAGACTCACTTTTGCATTTAGTGTATAAAGGGAAGATTTAAATAAAGAAGAAATCCAACTCAAGTTGCAACCTCGTCATTGATTATTTTTCACATTTATCAGTCAGATATCAACGTTAAGGACTCTTCACTTATTAAATAATGATACTATGTTCAAATTTACTTTGATTAATATAATAATTAATATAAAATTATAACAATATTCATTATAAAATAATTAAAATAAATAATTTTATAGTTTCAAATAGCTATAATTTTAATATAACCACTTAAAACTATATCTATTATAATATTAATAGTAGTTATATTTTAAAATTTATTACAATAGTAATAATGAAATAGGAATAACTTTTAAAAATTGTGTTGTAAAGTTTTATCTTTAGTGATGTTATTTCAAATTTGAAATAAAAATTTTAAGAAGAAAATTGCCTGGGAAATATATACATGAAACCACCAGGGAAATTTTCTCTTTCCAAAGCACTTAGAATAGAATTCTTTCTCATTCTTAAGCGGTCTTTATCTGCTCAGAATTAAATGTTTCAACTTTTCAAATTATATTATTATAAATTATTTTCAATGATTTTAAATATTTGTAATAAAATTTTAACTTAATTTTAAAATTATTAACTTATATTAAACAGAACAAAATAAAGAATTTGAAATAGCTGATGTTATACTGTTTTCTATTCTCTAATGATACTGTTTCCCTTCTTTAATAATATAAAATGTTGATATCGTAAATAAAATCGCATTTAATTATATTGATATCACAGGACTGTTATATAAATCAAAAAATTAAAGTAGAATATTTTTTAAATACATGCTCTAGCTTTCTTCTTTAAACTATTTAACTAAACATATCCAATTATCTATAGAGCAATTGCATTAAGATTTATGTAATAATTTGAAAAGGATATAAACATTTGTTTCTAAAGGAATTCTCTTTAAGTTAAATTTACATGTTAGCATAACGCAAACTATCAAAATTCAACTATGCATTAAAATATTTAATTTACTTACTATCACAAATATTCTAAACTATTTAAGCATTAATTTAACTAGATTATTTCTAATAACTAATAGAAAATAATTTATCTATAAAATCTTGAATAGGTTAATTAGAAAACTAATATAATCACAAAAAGAGCTCAATTTTATCAACGAAACTAGTTTCTGAAAGATATAAATTTCTACCAGGCTTCATTAAGAACCTTCTTCGGTGCATTGATTGAAACTATACTCACAGTTCAGGGAAACGAGGGCTTAATTTATAGCGACTTTCACGAAAATTCTGGTCGATAATTTCTCATTTGCACTATAATCGCCAAAGTATCCCAATCACCCATAGCTACAGAGTCAGTAGAGTCTTAATTCGCACGTGAGCCTGCATCATAGTTGAGAAAGTTCTCTATTGATTAATGATTAAAACAAATTTTAGGAATTAAGAGGGAATTACTTAAGAATAATCTTTGCAAAACTCTTTCATGCTTAAATTCAAAACTAACAAAAGTGTTTTTCTTGAATAAAATAAGAAAATTATCTGATTAAATATGGATGTTGATTGCATTATTACAATTATGTGTACAGAATTTTCTTTATATTTAAGCTTCTCCAACAAAAAAAAAATCGATATTCTAAGAATAAATAAGATATAATCAGAAATATCAGAACAATTTCTCATAGATATTGAACTAATGCTTAAAATTACGTACTAAATATTATGAGTACAAATGTATCTATTGTTATAATATTTATTACTAATTATTACTAATATTTATAACAGTGTAAAGATTAATTTAAATTAATTAACTTAACCTTGAGCTACTTTATTATATAATGGGGAAAAAGAAATCCATTATTTTTACATGAACTTTATGTAACTTTTTTTCGGATTCGTTTGGTAAAAAGGTTTAAAACAGTTTTCATGTAGATTTTTAGGTCTTGCGCGAACCTATAACTGCTGACATACAGTCAAATTCGATAATTTTTGGTATTTTATGGACATTCTTAACAATGCTGTATCCACTCATGCGAGATGCATCTTTAACATCTAAAATATCCGAACGGAATCGATGAAACCAAAATTGTACATAACTGGTTGTTACAATCTTATACAGGAAGATAAAAAGCACCTTTCACAATTTCAACCCCCTGGCTATCATTTTCGCCATTATAAAAGATAATCTAAAATGTATCGAATTTTCTGTTTTTTGTCCTCCATTTTTAGAATTTGTACTCATAACTGAATTAATTAAACAAAAAACCGCAAGAGAATATTTTAGTGTCAAATGTCACCTTTCCAATGAGCATAAATCTGAAATTGTTCGATAGATATCTCAACCTAATATTATTATCCAAACGAATTCCTTACCAGAATATTAATAAAAATTTATCTACAAGTTCAATAATAATGTATCTAAATATTTGAAACTTGAAGTCCATTTTAATTTATATACATCCAAATTCATCTTTGCTTAGTTCACAATGAAATGCATTAATTAATGATAATCTTTTCTTTTAAAATTATTCCAATAAAACTTTCTTTGTAGTTATACTACAATTTTTATGTTCACTGAAAAAAAACAAAAAAGTAATCGAAATTAAATTTACAAAATAACTAATCAAATATAAGAATAGCATATATACTCATAGTGTATAATGGAAACTACTTAGATTTAAAAATAAATCAAATAGTGTGTTTAGTTGAGAAAAGATAATGGTACTTTTTTGGATTGGTATTCTTAAATTACTTTTCTCAAGCATTTGATTACATACATCTAAAAATTAAATCCTAGGCATATCTAAAATACCAATGCGTTGGATTGTAGAGGTAGCTTAGTTTAGAAGAGATCATTTTCTTAATCGGTATAGCTGAAGGTTATTTACAAATCCAACTGAAGAGATCTGTCATGTTCGTTAATGTTCACTGGGGTTCGTAAAATTGGTCAAATTCATAATGTTCTCGATAGGAAATAAAGCTTTTGAGGTTGGCAGAGCAAGATAAGAAGTATTTTTTTCCTCACCTTAGCTGTTAGATTATCAGAACATACCTATTACTACAGCATACCCAATGAGTATCTCTCTATACGAGGTGCCTACATTACAAACTTTTGTGAAAACTAACCAGATCTAATAGTGACATAGCATTTGAAATAAAATAATCAATTTCATTTTCCATTATAAATCCGAAGAATTTAAGAGAATTTACTTAATTTCGACGGATTAAATAATAAAGTTTAACTTAATGGATGTTACTTCACTTAACTGTTCGAACACATTGAAAACTAATTTGTAATTCTTTGTAATTCTATTAATATATAATTCATTTGATTCTAAAGAATATTACCCGAAGTACAAAATATAACTATATCAGTGATCATTTTATAATTTATTTTCATTAAAAACTAATTATAAAAAATCTTAGAATATTTTAATTAATCGTAAATTTAATCTCGTAACTTTGACACACAAATTGCATTTAATTACTCAAGAAGAAATCTGATTGATAGGAAAAAAAGCCTAAGATTTTATGCCTTACGCTAGATAAAATTTTGTGGCTACAAATGATTTCTAAGCCTTGCAAATGTAACAGAATTTTATACAAATTTTGTTAACAGATTTTTCTTCTTCAAATAAATCATATCAACGTAAATAATTCTAAATAAAAATTTTAACCATTTTTTCTATTTTATTGACCTGATAACTATATCAATTTAAAGATTAAAATTTTAGAAAACACTTTGAAGTTTACAAAAATATTTTAAGCATTTTAAACAAAGGAAAAATATGTGAAACTACATAATAGAGATGACATGATAGTGTTTGAATCCTAGGATATCAATTGTTTCCAGTATTCAACTTTTGGTTGTCTTTCGTTATTTAGTTATTAATTACTTTTAAGTACAAACTTTGTAATGAAATGTGATAATGAAAGGAATTGGATACATTCATGAATAGATATTTTGTTATAATCGTGATAAAAAACAAGTCACAATTAATAAAAAAAATAGAGGTAACATTGAAAGAACTACTTAGATACTTTTTTAAATTTCAGTAACTTTTTATGAACATTTTTGATGCTGTTCACTAAAAGTCCAATGCAATTGGTCTGTGGGGAAAAAATATTGAGTATCGGAAACTAAAATAGAAATTAGAAATATCAATGAAATTGCTCTCAAAGTCTAGTTACCTGAATATCATAGCATAAATAAAAATTAGGGAAAAAAAACATAAAAATGAGTCATTATATATCAACAAAGCTCCAAATTACATGTGTTGATGTTTCTTTTATTTTACACAGAAATATTTTTAGGAAAATACTAACAATAATTAAGTCTTTATTATTCATATTAAAACCCCTACACAAAAGAACGACCTACATACCTAGAATTCTAAAATAGAGATTCCGTACACATATATTCACTTAATGCAAATAGCATTATCAATGAATTAAAAACTTTCTTCAAACATATTTGAAAACGGATTATTTATAAACTATTTTCTTAAGTATTTCATTTTTGTGTTCAATCTATATTAATTTTATAAAAACCTAGAATTCAGATACATAAAATAAAATTGTAGCGGTTATAATTACAGCTACCTTTCTTATAAAACATAGGGTAGATGGCGCTAGGTGCAACAAGGAAGTTTCCCCAATAATATGTATACTCACTTCATGTTATGTGTTAGTTTTTTTGTAGTTGTGCTGCTGTTCTGTTATTAGTTCATTTATGTAATTATTATTATGTTTGGAAAAAAAGTTGTTGTGTAAAATAATTTTATTCGTCCCATTACTTGTATTGCCATGTACAGAGCTGTTCTAGTTTAATATTTCTTTATTTTTGTGGTGAAATTCAGTGAAAAATATTATGAAGTATTTTATTACTTAAATAATTAAAAGAGGAACATTAAAAACTCTTCAGAAATTCATTAATCTATGGAAAAGAAAAATATGCCGAAACAATAAAAATTATAATATTTTATTTACTATAGTTATATGATCAATATACTTTAAATTCAATACAGTTTATAAAAGGATTTAACATACACTTTATAAAATAGAATTATAAAAAAAATATTATGCAAATATAAAACATAATTTATATGTTTTTATAAGTGTATTTCATAATAAAAATTTATATTTTATTTACTAAAAAACAAAATAATAATTATTTAAATAATTTATTTCACAAGAGTTTAATATTTTTTATGGAACAGCACTTCCATAAATAATTTATTGCTCTAAAAGTATGTTTAATTTCTCATCATAATATAGAACGAGGGAAATAATTTTAGATATTAGAAACAACATTTGTATTTATAAAAAGTCCTTATTTTAGTTTTTAAAAAATTCAGTTTAAATAATACAAAATAGGTTTTTAAATCCATTGTAAAGGCTTCACCATACATTTTACTAAGAATGACTGTTTTGCTGATCGCAAAGGGGAAATTGTTTTACAGATAAGATTCTTATAGAGCAATAACAATAAAATAGAATGTCTCCGTAATATATAAGTAAACAGATGCAGAAAACTAAAACAGCTTAAAAGTCTACAAGTTGGAAACAGAACATCCATAAGAATAAGTCGGGAGAAAGTTTTGAGTCTACAGATTTTCTGGAAGAACAATGCATTTAAAATGTATATATTCTCAATCTTTGTTTCCGGAAAAATCAGAGACGATTTCTTTCCGGAGATTTCCCATTTCCTCAGTCTTCCGTTAAGCCTTACTTTTCACTCTCGCTCCCCTGACGCTGGGTACGAGAGTATCCATTCTCAGCAAAAATTATGCAAACACTCCTCTCAACTCAACTTTCCGAGCCGTTGTTGACATTAAAACAGCGATGGATAGGCTGTGAGGTGGGAGTGAAGTAAAATACACAGAATAAAGTTGGAACTGAGTCAACATTCTTTTGCTCCATCCCTTTCTGATCAGCCAAACCTCTGAAATAAGCCTCGGGGTAGAGCAATTTTTAGGTAAACATTCTTGCATTTGCACCCCCTTAATGCCCTACCCTCTTTTACGACAGAGTTCAAAATCTATGTGCTGTTCCGCCACTTTGCCGAGTAAACGAGAGAGAAAATACAGAATTGCCATGTACCTCATTTTCTCCAGAAACATTAAAAATTTAGTTTTTCGAATGTTGAACTCTTGTAATAGTCACAAAAGCAAAGAAAATTGACAGCATTTTTTTCTCCCTTATAGAAAAATAACTATAGAAAAATTTTACGTATAAGTTAACACAGATTTTTCTAATTATAAAATAATCCTAGGCTCTATATGAACGATTTAACCACCACTAATCTGAATTAAAAAAGTTAACTATTCCTCTTGAAAAAAAATTTTATTTAATACGTTTTGCATACCTATTTCAGTTGACTTGAAATGACAGAATACCATCAAAATTCTTATATTCTGAAACTTAGTTCGAATCATATTATGAAACTTAATGCTAATAGTATTCTGAAGCTAAATGTTATTTTAAATATAGAAGTCAACATCTGGAAGGAAAATTATCTTTCACTCTCCCACATGACACAAGTAAAGGAACATAAGGCTTAATCAATAGTCCCAGATTCAATAAGCTGGGCACTCTCTTATTCTCTAAATTAAGATTAATAAATAAAGATTCCTTTATTGATTGAAATATCACGCCATCAGTATACTCTAATTCCCATAATATGTTAGCAAGTGTGGCCAGACTTGGAAATACAGAAAGCTGCTAGTAGGAATTATAGTAAGGAAGTTTGATGACATAGAAAGTATTGACATAGAACATTAATATTCCATTCACTTAATAGAATTTTTTTGCATGTCTTAGTTTCAGTGCGTAAGCAATAAGGTGGGTTTCTTGAATTTTCCAAAAAAAGAAATAATTCTAATAAAATACAACAGATGAAAAGAAACAGTTTTATGTTACCCGTAAATTTTTTGTTAATATGTTTTATATATTTCATGATCTATTTTTTTACATTAGTTTTAATTAAATAACTTTAAGGTATAGATGGCACAGATAATATATTGGAACAACTTTGATATACCCCCCCCCAAAAAAAAATTAAGCGCCAAATCTGGCACTCCCTACGGACTTCTTAGGGTTGCTGTTTCTTATTTTGGTGTTGCCAATTTAGGTTTTTTCAGCTTTTAAGTTTCTGCTGTTGTCAAATTTAGTAGTTAGTTTTTTCTTTTTTCTTTTTTTTTTTTTTCTTTTTTTTTTTTTTTTTTTTTTTTTTTTTTTTTTTTTTTTTTTTTTTTGTTATTAATTATTTGTATTTAGCGAGAATCCATCTTGGCGAGAAAAAAGGCGCCAAAAACAGGTAATTGGCTTGGAAAGAAAAAAAAACTCGCCACATTTCTGATTTGGGGGGGATATATCAAAGTAGTTCCAATATATTTAATTGTTTACATGAAAGATCATAATTGTTCTCAAAGGCCAGAGTTAGTTGTTTCTATAAATAAACATTAGAATACATATCTTTCAAAATACCAACATTAAGAAATAATTGCATTTTGGTGAAAGAGATAATTTATCCTATGCATCTTCTTTTTTTTTTGTAGCGATTTGTGAGTTTTAACTTTTATTTTAATATAAATAGGTGCTTATTTTTATTTAGAAATTCAAAGTGGCTTACTGTTTTTATTTTTTTCTAGCATAGGGAAGTTATTCTTCAGAGCCTTTAACTGAAATTTATTGACAAACCTTAGTACATAACTTTTAAAGTGTATCTAATATGATTAATTTCTTAACAGACTTCCATAAAGCACCATCAAAACAACATTGGAAAGCTATTTAAATTTCTTAAAATTAAAAAAATGATGGATGACCTAGGTTTACCTTCAAATTAGAAATAATGATGATATTATTTATGCTTATTGTTGCATTTACAGTGTTCTTAATAGAATAATATGCCACCTCTGGTGATATAGAATAGATTTAAATCTTATCCGGAAGCCATCGACAACAAACGAATTTATGACCCAAATTGAAAACTTCCTTTAAAAAATTTACATCAAAAGATTGGTGTTTGACCAAATAATGAATATAAATAAGTTTAGTTTAAATCATCGCCAGCAAATTGACCATCAAAAAATGATCAGGACAGAACTAAATACTTACCGATTATTAAATCGGCACATTCATCATCCAGGTTTCAATGGATTTTTTGTAACATAGATAAGCATGAAATGTTGCATATTGGTCAACAAATTTAAATGACATTTCAAAATTCAATTTTTCTTAAAACAATATGTAGAGTTCCATCCTTTTATTCTTTTTTGCTGGCAGCATGATATGGTAAATAAGAAGTTAGAAGCACAACGTTTTTGGTTGCATTTATATGCGGAGAATTATTTTGATCCACATAACGGTGAAATGTAAGCAATTGGAAAAATTGTTGTGGATGTGAGTAATGTTTAACATAAAAGACTATGATATCAATTATATATGACATTTTATTTCTTTGCTTGTTGTATCACTCCACTATGAATATATTTCTATATTGTACATTCCAGTATGAGTATATTTCATTTTAGAAAAGATTTTTCAAGAGATTAAATTTATTATGAAATTATTAGCTATCACTAGCTATAGTTTATTCATATTATAATATGATTATATTTCACACAAAATGAGTTGTTCTAAAATGCAATTAAAATATTATCAGAAATTTTTATTTACATAATTAAATTCATATTTTGTGCAAGCCCGTTTTCTTAATTATTGTATTAAATATCTTTTCTAACACACACTTACAATTAAGAAAACCTAAATAATGCAATAATAAAAATTAAGTATCTAACATACATATTTATTTGCTTTTACTATTTATGAAATTTAGATGCTTATAACTATGATAAATCATGTTTAATAATCTCATTTAGAATGCTTTAAAAATTAGAAAAGATTCATCTCAAAATCTATTAAATATTTCAAAATTTTGAATTAGAAAATTTAATTTATATTTACAGAGTTGTCAGTGTGAAATTAAGAAGTATTTATTAGAGCAAGATTATCTTAATCTTAGAAAAGTTTGCGACTCTGCATTTAAAATTATAAACAAATCGTAGTTTCTGATGAAATATATTCAAAGTTATTTGTTAACAACTTCTGCAATATTTCTCATCGATTTTCAGGTAGATTTCTCTTAGTCAGTTAAACAATATTTTGTTTTTCACTATTACATCTGGTTATTTTTAAATTTAAACTTAGATGAAATGATATGACAAAATGAAATCTGTTATTTTATTCTCTAATCATGAGTTAAAATTGATCTATTAGGTTCTAGAATTTAAACTTCAAACTGTCATTAATAACCTATTTATGCGTTTGAGTATACTAAATGCAATTATTTCTTTTTTCCCTTTATGTACAATTAAATCACATTAATAATAATTTTTCTTTGTTTTAAAAACATACTGTTTAACAGAAGGGTGTGTTAAAGGAATAAATTTCGCTGCCTTTAAGGAATAGCTCAATTCTTTCTATTCTCTAAATATTTAAGGCCTTCAGTATATTAAGTTAACAAAATTTAAACATTAATTTAATTTTTTATGCACTTGCATGGAGTGATAGTTTTTTTGTTTGTTGAAACTTGATAAACATTTCAAAACAATAATTTTTAAAATGAGCAATTTACATGCCTGGAGAAGATTTCGAGAATTAAGCGTAAGTCGATTTGATGGGAAAACATTAATCACTATACCACTTGATACAAATAAATTTTGTACTTATAATTTATTCAAATATTTGCCGATCAAATATAAAAATTTCAAAGTGTTATGCACTTTTCTTATAAGTCAACAAAGTATTTATATTTAATCTAAATTTTTCAAGAATGAAAAACAGCATTTAGTTTGAGAAACAGTTAATTGAAAAAGAATAGTGCTAATCAGTTGCAAAGATATTTTGTAATCGTACTGTTTGAATATGATAAAAAATTTCATTACAAAAAATAATATATTTAAATATTGACAGATTAAATACTATAAATCATATATCACGCTATGATATTTTTATCAAAACAATCTTTAATAGAAAGAATATAACTTTCTTTTTTTTATTACTTTTGGAAACTATGTACATTACCAAATAGCTGCCAGACTTACTCATTAGTATACTTAAAAGGAAATATTTTAAAAAATTCAAAAAACATTTTTAACCTAATTGGTAGATTAATTAGTCTTTCACAACTAATGAATATTTATTTCGTCTCTAAAAATGAAACATTTTTTAAGCTTTAGCTTAACTATTCTTGATAATTTTCCTTTTAACTATAATGATGGTGACGAGTAAAACATTGACATTTTGGATTAAAATTGGATCATCAATCAATAGTTAATAAAGTTTGAGTTTATTGATCGAAATCATTAATACTTTTTTCACTAATGTGAAAAGTATAGTAATTTTTGCTGCAATTTAACACATTATATGGTTTTTTATCAAGTTACTGGAGATTTTTCTTACAACTTTTCCTAAGAATAATGTGGTAAAATATCTTTAAGCATGTGAATTCATCTTTTTCTTTTTGGTTAAAAGCTATTGATGAATCAATTGTAAAAGAAAATGTTTTTAGATGTGTTGAAAATTCTAATCAACTGATTAAAGCTGGAACTAGTTAAATTATATATTTAAAAAACAGAGCTATTTACAATAGTGTATTTCTGCAAAGTCACTTCAAATATATTCAGAATCATCAATTTCAAACGTAAAAACATATGGTAATGAAATATTATTGTGGCACATAAAAACATCTTTTTAAAAGACCTTTTCCCTCACACGATGAAAACGTTTAATTGAAGTACAAGATTGTGTTTACGTAGAATTATCATAATGTTCGATAATTCTTAAAATAAACATGATTCAGACAATGTTTCCTAATCGGCGACGATTTAAAAGGTTTTGATATATTGTCTTCTTTAATAAGAACTGTTGGAATTTCTTCTGGTCACTGACTATACCTAATGAAAATAACATCAAATTTATGTAGTTTTTTGTACTACGTAAATGTTTTAAAACATCAATATATATTTCAATGAAACATTTGAAAGACAAAAAGAAATTTTGAAGCTTTAACATGGCAGTTATCTTGCTCTATTAGAAATTGAAACAATGTTTAGATTTTTATTATCTTTTTTATAAAAGATCAAATACAATTTCTATTAATTCTTTAGTAGGAGCATTTTCTGACGGAGTGGTATTAAATTTTTAAAAATCGCTCTTTGAAATTGCTTAGGAATAACAGATATTTCTTTAACTAACTACTGAAAATTCAGAAATTCTTAAGAACGAAAAATTTTATGAAGTTGCTGTAATTCATCATCTATCCTTTCAACTGTGCAATTGTCTCATAATCTTTGCTTAGTATAACAAATGACCTAATCCTTGCAACAATTGGCAACTTTTTTTAAATATGGCTGTTTAGTTTAAGTATATTTGTTTGTATGATAAAGATTCTCAAGATTCTAAAGATTCAAAATTCTTATTTTAGGCAAAACCAGATTTGTTATCAGACGAAATTGTGAAAAGTCGGCCTTTTACAAAGAGTCTGCCTATTTCAAATTCTCTTTCCAAGTACTGCATTGTTGAGGTTAAAGAGTAAACGTAGTTGAAAAAAACCTCACGACTGTCAATAATCATCATTTTTAGAGACTCTAACTCATTTCTAAAATTAGATGCTTCCGCAAAAGAATGCTACGGGTACTAATGTTGGTGGATGTTCTATTGCTAACCCTTCTTTTTACAGCTCTTTCCCCCTTTCCGCATAACTTTAATTGTAACTAAAGTTGCCCTTTCTCTTTTTCTCTAAAAATTTGTTTGAAATTCGCTTTTCAACTTGCAGATAAAGTGTTAAAAGTACATTTAGAAGAAATCCCCATCAAACTACAAAGGGCATTTTGGATTAAGAATTAAAAATAACCCAACATTTAAATATAAAAATTTATTATAGTCTCTTTTAGAAACTCTTCATCTGTTTCTGAAATATGTAAAATTATAAATGCTGTATCAATAAATAGTGATCTATCATAATCAATGTGTAGCGAAACAAGGTATGGAATTTCCTTCGTCAACGCTCTTTCCTCTTTATCATAACGATCAACAATCTAAGTTTTCTCATGTGGCAAAAAGCTTTTCGGCTTTCATACCATACTACTCCATTAATATTTTCTTAATATTTTTTCCAGTTTTTACTCAAAGGTTATTCATCCTTTATCAAACTTAACAGACCAACTAATGGCTTATTGTGAAAACAGTTTAATTTTATTTCTAATATATGATTTTTTAAACTCCTTTATCAAACATATTTACCTAAATTCTGTGATTTATCCTAATTTTGATATCATACTCTTATAAGAAAAAAAGTTCTTCTCATAAAAAGTTCATTTTCTTATATGAAGTAATAATTTTATATTTGAAAAATAAATTATTTTTCTTTCTTATTTAATATTGTATGATACTAAGCTCATCTATAATGACAATTTTTTATTCAAAGTAGCTGATGTGATAGTTAATAATTATTTTCTTAAAAGGGTTATATATTCTGAAAACGGTTTCGTCTCACCATATATAATGAAAATTGTTCATCCCTCGTAAACAGTTATTCTCAATTCTATGATAATTGGATAGTTTGTTACAAAACTCGAAATGTTTGTTGAGATTAAATGCTCAGTAATTTTGAACATTTTGTTGAGATTAAAATTTGAAATGCGAAATATTTCAGGCGATAAAATTATGGAATCCATTTAAATCCTCTCTCATTTGTCTCCAGTTTTCGACAGTGTGGCAATTTTAATTCCCCATCTTCTATAATTAAAGAGAATTCTTGAACAATAAATAAGAATCTTCTCCACTTTTGGTCGAATTCTTTGAGAAGACAGATTGTCAGCAAATGAGCTCTCCCAAGAAAATGACGTCATTCACTGAGTGGGAATGTAATTGGATCAGAACTGCAATTACATTTCCCTAAATGTAATTGGTCACAGGGGAAAATCACTTTTCGCTAATGTAAATGATAATAATAGTCCGTAGACAGCAATTATTTTTCCCTTTTCTCTTCTCACGCCTTCCGGCTAGTGCTTTGAGTTGAAGAAAATTACAAGCACTTATCAAAAGTTCTCTCAGCACACGCCAATCTTGGCGACTATTAAATGGCGCTGATTGATTCCAATTGCCAAGCACGGCACGTGAGGAAAATTATTGGCGATCAATTTTTGCTAATTCCGCTGTCGCCATAATGAATTGCGCACTTTCATTAAGTGATTAATCATAATGATATCTCCCGAGTTAATAAGGCTTGGCTTCATCTAGTAATATCATAACAGATTTTTAGGAAGATGTGATAAAATGGAAATTATAGGAAACTACGTTTAAATGAAAGGTTGGAAAAGTTTGAGATTAAGATTTTCAGGGCTATAATTATTGCACCTATTTTAATGAGAAACGAGATTCTTGAAAACAAAATCCCTTATTACTGTAAAATTAAAAAGTTTATAAAAAATGATTGAACACAGAAATATTTATTAATATTTTAAAAATAATAAATGTTAGTGAAATTTAAAATATTATAGTATTAAAAGGTATTCAATATATTTATTTTGACGTAAAAAATATTTACATTGTATATCATAAATTATTATAACAATTTTTGTTTAATATATAAATATATATTTAATAAAGTTAATGATTCAAAATGAGATTTTATCTACCCAAAAGAAAAATTTTATTTTATTATATATACATACATATATTAATAATGTAATTAATGCAAGTTTAATTTCTTTAACAAGAATCTATTTTTAGAGTCTTTTGAATGTTTATTTGTAAATTTACAATTTATTACAGTAAAATAGAGTTTATTCAAAGTAAATTATAAAGTGGCAGTGTTAAACAAATAAGATATTCGTTTATAAACATGACATATGACAATGATGTACTAATCTATTATTTTGAATTCAAACCTATTTTATATCAGTGTTGCGAGCTTTTAATTCATTTATGAATATACGCATCTAATACAGAAGCGCATAAAGCAATATTACACACAGAAAAAGATACACGGTTTATTAAAATTTTAATACAGATTAACTTTTCAGAATTCTTACAAATATAAAACCACTTAAAGATGTCTTTAATCAAACTGAATTAAAAACATACTATATATTATATTAATGTAAAAGAACTTGAAATAAATTGAGATAATATGAGTTTTTCCCTTTCTTTCTTTTCTTATTGGAAATTTCAGTTTTGTTACTCTTTATGCAAAGATACAGACAAAAAAAGAAAATCTAAGAAACCACGTTTCATTTAAATTAAATTTCCATTTATCTTTACTATTCTTGTATAAATATTCATAAGAATATAAAATGTAATATCTAATAGGATTATATTTCCATTACATTTTATATAATATGAACAGAAATATTTTTTTCACCTCTGTGTGCAATAATTGATAAAATTTTATATGAATAATGTAAATGTTTCAATTCCAGAATACCTAATGTAATACAAAAAACATGTATTTAAAGTGTTTTTTATCAAAACAAAATGAAGAAATGTAAGAGTTTCTTTATTTATTCTTTGTTAATGAAGTGTGTGTTTCTAATGTGCTTTAATGTAACATTTGCATTTTTTCATTAAATTTAGAATTGAATTTTAATATTTATTCCAAAAAGAAAATATATTTTTATTTGCTAACTATTCTCGCTTCATTAATAATTTTCTCATCTCTAACTAGGGTATATGTAAATATTGAAATATTAATTTATATAATATCAATATTTTATTATAGGTGTTTAGTTTATTTAGAATTAATGTTCATTATAAAGTAATATATGACAGTTAAAAACTGAAAATTTTTTACAATTTAATAATTTTGTTTTAAAAAATTCTTCAAATAAGAATTAATTATAATAATAACTTATCAAAAAAAAGTATTATAAGAAAGAAAATTTTCCGATTATTTTAATAACTAATGAATTATTAAAAATACACCTTCGAAATAAAAAAGATAAGTAGTGATAATCATACTACTCCCATTCCTTACTGAATTCTTATTTAAAATATTAGTACTGTCATTTGATATATTTATGATCAAATATAGATAGATGCAATAATTTATGTTAATTATAAGCACTATTAGTTTATCATTTATTTAAATGACTTCTCTTCAATAGGATGCATTTTTCTTTTAAGTTCAAGGAAAATAATACATTTGGCGAATTGCAAAAAGTTGCTGCTATTTGATTTTCTAAATATTACCGGAAAATGAGAAGATAATCGAATGTTTTCCACAACTTAAATGTACTTCACTCCAGAATTAATTAATTTATGAGTACACTAATTTTTATTAAAAATAATATAATTAAAATGAAAGTAATAACTTAATTTGAGATTCATTGAAATCTCCTTTACATGTTGAGAAATACATGTTCTTGAATTTTTGGAAGATACTAAGGTTACATTGCCAAATGCGCTTATGGAAAGTAAATTCCTAATAATGACATTATTAATATTTTCAGTATGATTGCATGCAGAACGCATGTACATGAACACATACAGAATGCAGGCAGAACCAAGATATGTATGAAAAAAAGACGTCACTCATTTCTAGAAACAAGTTCACCATTGAACTTGTGATCTCACACTTGACTCTATATCACTCACATGAATGCACATACACTCATATGTGTGATAATCAAGTGCAATCGAAGCTGCTGGCAGCGCAGACTGCTATAAGCGTGCTTGAACTTGTTCATGCAGACACTTGTTGTCTTTAAACTAGACCCATTAATTCAATCACAGTTTATATCATGACTATAAGATTCTCTTCAAGCTATGCTAATATCATGTATGACTTTTCAACTGATAGTCATAAAAAAGTACTGAAAACCATTCTATTGTCCAAATAATTGTCCTAATACCATATTTCGCTGACAATTACGATATCTCGACCAACCGAACACACATATTGCGAACAACTATATTATCGAAAATACATCCATAGGTTTATTTGTTCTGATGCCTGCTAACATTCTAATAAGCTTTTCTTTTTTATCAGGAAATAAATCTGAACTATAATTCATTACATTTACTGTAAAATTTTTACTTTTAAATATTTTTTGTAAGCATTTCTATTACCTTTCATTTCACATGTTTTATTCGTGCCTTTACTGTACGCACATAATTATTCACAGCAAAATTTAACTCACCCAATTTTTTTCAGCCTTACATGTGTGATTGCTATGTTGATAAACGCGAAAACACTGAAAATTCTTAAATAATAACAAAATAATAAAATCAATTTAAATTTTTAGGTTCTTTGTTTAAAGCATTTTCTAAGATACAACTGTCTTTTGATCATAAATTAATCATAACTTTTCCAAAAATTACAATAAACATAAATCGTGTTCCTCTTAAATTAGAAACTGTATTCTTTACAAACTTATTGATCAATTATTCTTCTTAAGAAACAATAAAGCTTCTTACAGGCCAAGGTTGACTCTCCAAGCTTCCTCCACTTGATTCTATCCTGCGCAACAGCTTTCCATTTTTTCACTCCTAGTAGCTTTAGTTTTCACACTATATAACCATCTAGTAGATTGTTTTTTCTTTCAGTGTTTTCCCTCTATTCTTGATTTTTTGTGGAGAAAAAGTCATAAATAAATATTAAAATCTATAAATATTGCCTAACCACCTAATACGGAAAGACCTTACGGTTTTTACAATGTGAGACTCATTATATTTTTTTTATAGATTTCCTGGTTTTATAAAGTTATCCATATGTTATTTTCTTCTAGTAGTGCAAAAATTTTCTTTTATATTTTTCCTTAAAAAATCAATAGTAAATTCTCTTCTACTTTATTAAACACCCTGTATTCAGACCAAAGATAACAGGTTATCTAGGTCTTTCATAGATTTATTTAGTTTTTATACTAATTAGCTTAGATTTGAGTTTATTTATAAGTCCAATAAAACAAATTTTGGCCATTGATAACCTGTTTCTTTTTTTGGTTTTAATATTTATAGTTGGTTATCTTTAAGGGTGATAGATATATTGGTCTATTAGTTACTATTATAAATTTGGTTTTATTTACAGCACAATTGTTTCTAAGAAATTATTCATAATTATTTTAACTATTTCAATTAAATTTTTATTTTATATTACTAAATATTTGAACAAGATAAATTTCTACTGAAAATCAAATATTACAAACTTGATGTTTCTTTTGATGCAAGAAGAAAAGAATTTAATTTTGGGAATATAAGAAAGGCTTCCATAATATGAAAAGGAATTTATTCCTAGTAAGAAATTTCATTGAAAGTAATAATATCCTCCACAAATTTGTTGCTCTACAGTTTTTATTTGAGATATATTTTCAAAATATCGTTTTAGTGGTACAGTAAACAATACTCAAATAAATCTTTAGATAATAGAAAAAATACTTTAGTAAAATAAGAAGACAAACTGATGCCTTCAATTTCCCGTGCAAAATTTGTAACCTGTTTAGAAATCTACAATTATAGACGACATTAGTTGTGACGTCATATTGTTTCCAAACATTTGCTGTTAAGCGTCATTTATCATTGAAACTGCCATAGACTTAGGTAATAGATTTTTAAATTGTTATTTTTGAAATTGATATTCATTATTTAAGGATAACGTGTTTGTTAAAACTTTTAACCTTTTGTTTGCTTAACCTTTGATTCTCGCCAAATTGTAGTCACAGTTAATCACCAAGCTGGGCTTATTTCCAATCGTATTCTGGTTGCAACAGAACAATTTATTGTTCTGTGCCAACAAAAATCACCAATAAAATCGATAGCCAAACAAAAATCTCCAAGTTTGTCAAGAAGGCACTCTTAAATACAATATTAAACAAATGTTTACATTGTATTTGTTTGGAAACATGACGTCACACTAATGTCGTCAATTAAAATACACTAATACATGTCCATATACACATTAATATGTAAGACATGATATTTAAATGGAAATATCAGGTTTTGTACATAGTAATAAACCAAAAAATAAACAAAATTTAATCTTTGAATTAAAAGTTGCTGGGTCAACCAATAAAAAATATTAAAAATTTAAACTGTTTGATTTTCTATAAATATTTAATGTCAGCATTCCCTAAACTAAAGATAAAAAATAAATTTTTTTACCTCTACATATTAACTATTTTTCATTATGATATACTGAGAAGGAGATAACGCAAAGTTTAAGACACACTTAATTGTATTTACTTTCACACAATGATAATTGATAGACAGAATTAATAGTTCATTTATTAACATCAAGAATGAATACTATTGACAACAAAATTTAAATAATTATATGATATTATGAAATCTAAAGAATAACTTTTGCTCTTAAAAGTATGTTTTAAATCATTTCACTAGTGAACCATCATTTCATATCGAAAGCATCTTCAGGGAACATAGTTTCCACTTGAAAAATCAATTTAAGTTACTCATAATACAACATCAAATTGATTAAAATGTCTTCATTATACTAATAACACAGCATACATTTACCAATATTAATAATTTATAATATTGTTATTTCTAATCAAAATTTCTAGATTCGGAAACAATAATTCCTTATTATTATTTATATAAATTTTTATATAAAATTGTGCAAATAAGAAACAAAATACTTTTTAAAAACATTTTTTATCTAATTCATGATTTTATTTGTGAATATCAATGTAAATAAAATTACTAATTTCTTATCTTTCAATTTGAATTCAAACGCACAACAAATAGCTCAAGGTAACAAATGTTCAACAATTAATTTTCATGTAATAAAAAATACTAATTTAGGCTAAATGAAACATCATTAAACTAAAAAATTATAATATTTTCATAAGTTTATTTCAGATATAATTCAAATTCGTAATGTATTCTTGCTTTAAAATTTATCGTTATAATTTACATATTCTTTTCAAATCTTTAATGCGGAAGATAAATTCATATCAAGTAAATGTATATCCATATACGTAAAAGCATTCGAATAATAGAACCTCGCCAAGAATATCAATTCAGTAAAATACAACAGGCGAAAACCACAAGTGCTCAAAGAGAAACAAAACAAATAAAAGAATATGGATTTCCGCACGTAAATTTTCAATTTTCTTCACCTTCAACTTTTATTTCTTTCATTCCTTCTCCCCTCTCCCTTCCCCTTGAACTCTCCACTCTTCCACACTCAGTGGCAACTTACTTTCTTCGTAAACCCTTAATTTCAAATTCACCCAGAACTCTGTCTTACTTTTCACAAAAAAATAAAGTAAGAAAGTGTGGTTTAAACTTTTGTTTTCCGTTTACCTTCATTTCACGCACCGTTTCGCAGTGGTCCTTTTTCTGCCTGCCTTTGAAAAGATTTCTCTGTTAGAAGAGCAATCAATAGAGTTTTTCTTTTTTATTGTTCTTCTCAGCCGAATGCCTAACCACCAAAACACGTACACTTCCGAATGGATAAAAACATTGAAATTGAATTGTTGAGAGTCATTTGGCGTGCAAATACATTTTGCGCCAAGTTTTGATCAAACAATATGGGCACAATTCGAAAAGTTCTATATCAGTCCTTTAAGAGTCCTCGTAGAGTTTTTCATTTCGAATGTTTCCGGTTTTTTATGAGTCCTCTTAAAAGGCAGCGTCTTTTATTATGCATAAAAATGAATACTATTTTATTTTAAAAGAGAAAGTTTCACACTGGTTTGTAATGTGAAATTTCCATTTTCATTTGAAATTCTCAGAAGTTATGAATATATTTTGGAAGCTTAACAAAGAATCAGTTCTAAATAAAACTGAACTCCAATAATGCTATTTTATACTAAAAAAAAACTTTCAAAATCATTGTCAGTGTTGCGTTTAAAATGTTTGTCCTTCAATGAAATTTAGTGAAATAAGGAAATAATATGATTTATAAATCTTCTACTATATAGTATCTTACATCGGGGGACGAGTAAGTTAGTATCACTTTAATTATCAGTTAAGTCAGTATCAGATAATTTTCACGAAGGTTTCATTGATGATTATGAATTTTTAAGCAATAATTCATATTGTTGAGAAGAAACAGTATTTGCTTTATAAACAGTTGCGTGATATGGTTCAACTTGATGGCATAAATAGAGGGCTTCAAGGTTTCTCTACTTGGATGGCTTTTACAGTGCTGCCAACATTTCATTTCGTTTCTCAATTTACTTCGATATTTCTATCTAAGAAATGGCAGGAAGCTTATAAAATCGTCTATGATGGTTACTAATGATACGATTAGATGTGCCAACAAGCTATATCATCCTTATAACAATGGTCCCGCTTATACAAAATAGTATGCGTTTATTCATTGTTTTGTCTCCAGTTTTCGTTTTTAATACAAGTTGTTCATCTTAGACTCTCCTGATCAATTTAATAATGTGAATTGCCATCATGTGCTCTAAATACGTCAAATTTGTGAATGTGTACACATTTTTCACTAAGTTCTTGGCACAAATTTATGCTCTCATGAATATCTAGACATACGCACCATAATAATAATGGTAAAATGATAATAACATTTAATTATAGCCTAAACATTTTATTTTCAAGAAATAACCATTGTCTACATAATTGATTATTAAAAAATATGCAACAGATGATAATTATATAATTTGTTAGCTAATGTGGTACTCATTAACTTGAGAAATGAGGCTCTTAGATGTTGCAAAACAATTAAAATTCAGTAATTTTCAAGTAAATTGAAATTCTATTTTGAATGTAGATTTCTTTCAAACATGCATCATGTTGGTATAACACTGTGTGAGGGCTGTGCTTTCTCATTATGAAAATACAGCCTCTCGCATATCGACAATGTGATCTATTACAAACTTCGTTAGGTGTCGGCATGGCACTCTCCGCTTTCGACGAGGTATATTGACCCCTAATAAAACCTTCATCGCAAAAAGAGTATGATAATCAGATTTTAGCGTCTTTTCACAATATTTTATATACATGGAATTAGTGATTGACCAGAAGCTGGTTCTTGTTCTAAGCATTCACAATCGTTTTGTAATTTGAATCATTTGCATATCTTACTTCACTTTACATTTTCTGATAGTTTGGATTGATTTGTGTAGTTAATTCATGCTGTTTAAATTTTCACAAGCAAAACATCTTCAACAAAACATCATAAACAACACATAAAAATTGAATTTTGTTAGACTATAATAATATAGTCTGTTCCTTTAAATGTAACTGTTTAAAGATTATTCAACAAGTTTAGAATTAGAAATTTCATAATTACTATAACACATCAAATGCGTTATATATATATATATATATATAATATACAATTAATTGTATTAATTGCATATTAATGATAATTTTGCAAAATTGATTATTGATTTTGAATAAATATAAAATGGCAAAATAATTTAAAAGATTGAACAGTTAAATTTTAAAATACAAATTTATATTGTTTGAATGAACCAAAAAACTTTATTTTGTGATAGAGATGAAATTATACGTTTACAAAAAAAAAATAATAATAATGAGTAATTTGGAAATTAACTTAAGACGTGAAAATAGGATGACAATTTTTTTTATAAAAAAGAAGTATGGTTTATATTAGGTAGGGGAAAAAGTAATCCATAATTTTTTCGGTAGACGTCTGTAGTGATTGATTTCTCGTGAGGTATCTATCAAACAATTTCAGATTTATGCTCGTTGGAAAGGTGACATTTGACACTAAAATATCCTCTTGCGGTTTTTTGTTTGATTAATTCAGTTACGAGCACAAGGTTTTAAAAATAGAAGACAACAAACAGAAAATTCGATACATTTTCGTTTTTCTCTTGTAACGGCGAAAAAGATAGCCGGGTGGCTAAAATTGTGAAAGATGTTTATCGTCCTATATAAGACTGTAACAACCAGTTACGTACAATTTTGGTTTCGTCGATTCCGTTCGGGTATTTTTGATGTTAAAAACGCACCACGCATGTGGATACAGCATCGTCGAAAATGTCTATAAAATATCAAAAATGATCGAAGTTAACCGCATGTCAGCAGTCGTAACGCGCAAGACCTAAAAATCTACATGAAAGCTGTTTTAAACCTTTTTACAAAGTGAATCCAAAATAAGTTACATAAAGTTCACGTAAAAATAATGGATTTCTTTTTCCCCAACCTAATATATCATCTGCGTTAAAACTCTTCATCATTATAGTGCATAAAGAGAAAATCGCGTGCAATCAGGATTCTTTATGTCCTTGATAATGGAAGTAACTTGAATAACCACCTTCAGAAAAATATTCATTTTAAAATCTGTGTCAATTAAAATAAACAATAATTTTTTTTAATCTGTCTCCTACAATGACGAAAATCTTCTTGATTTGCCAATAAGTATCATTGAGTTAACGGCTGTTATCTAATTAATGTTACGATCTCTTATGAAAATTCTAATAATACATAAATATAGGTTGACTCTTCAATATTTTTAGGGTTTAAAAATTTAATATGATTGAAAAATTTTCATTTGTCTCAAGAATTTATCTTTTTTTTTTATCAAAATCTCAATAGAAAAGATGTTATTTAAATGTAAGTGAGAAAAGCTTTGAAGGAAAATGTGGAAACAAAGTTACATAAGAAAAAAATCAGAACTACAACAACTAAGTTTTAATATATAGGAAACATATTTTTATTTACATCAAATTTATGAATAGAGAATAAATAGGGAGCCATATTAAACTATGACTATTTCATTCTCCGCATTTCTAAAAAGCTAAAGTACAATAAATCTATCACTATAATAGCCAAATGAATAAATATGCTTTTGATGGATCGAAAGGAAACAATTGTGAGTAATACAAATAAGAAATAATTTAACCCTCTTTTGCTGTCAATTTAATGACTAATGAGAAAGTAAATTCAATTATCAAAAACGAAAAATTTGGGAATTTGTTGCTGAAATTCAGAAGACATTTTGTCTTCTTAGGATTTAAAATTAAATTTTAGAAATATATTTGCAGCAGATGCAAATTTTGTTGTGGATACGCCACAAACACAGTGAATACTTTATGCATAAAATGAGAATTTTTTCAATGCCATAATTCATTTTTAAAAATTTTATAAGATTTTATAATATATTTTTCATGTATTCACAATGGATTTTCACGTATCTTCTACTTTCTCAGAAGCACTTCAACCTGTTACTAGCCAACGCTGCCTCTACAAGCTTTCTCCACCTGACCATATCCCACCCAACAGCTTTATATTGGTTCACTTCCAGAAGCTTAAGGTCTTTTTCCACCCTCTAACCATCTTGCACAGGTTCTTCCGTTTCTGTGTTTTCCCTCTACTCTTGAAAAAGCTACTTTTTGTGAGGAAAAAATCACCATATCTATAAATATGGCCAAGCCATCTAATACGGAAAGACTTTAATATTTTACGATCATTTTATTTTTTATAGATTTCATGGTTGTATAAAGTTCTCCGTATGTTATTTTCTTTTAATGGTCTAAGCATCTTACTCAATATTTATTTTCAAAAATCAGTAGTAGATTCTCTTCTGCCTTGTTAAGCACCCAGCATTCAGATCCGTAAAGGACCACAGGTTTTATCAAGATGTATTGATTTATTTTGATTTTATACTAATTAGTTTAGATTTGAGTAGACTTCTAAAGTCCATAAAAACATCTGTTATCATACATAACTTTTATTTTATTTTAATTTTAATATTGTTGTTGTATGAGAATATTGTGTGGAGGATTTTTACATGCAATGAAATTAAATAAAACTAACATAGAGCCTAAAATTTATTATTCATACTTTTTTAATATTGACTTTGATTTCAATTATATAAATCCATTATGGAAAGGAAGTTAGAAATTCATACAAATTTAAAACAATTGTATTTTAAAAGAATTTTTGCAGGCAAGGTAAAATAATAATTATATTAGTTATGTTAAATGCACAAGCTGAATACCAAGGCAAAAATGTTTGTTTTTAGTAAAATATTTTTATCAACACATTTAAATACTTTTCTCTTAAACTTAATTGGTTTTATCATTTACTTACCTGAAACAATTACTAAAATATTATTATTTTACTTTTAAATGTTTTACGGCCATCTTACACTAAATCTAAAATTACAAGACTAGCATATAAATAATTTTAATTGGAATATCTATATTCAATTAAATTCATTTTTAAATATATTTAAGAATTGTAATATTACGTATTAGTGTTTATAAACCATATTTCTTCCATCGAAGAATTATCTTAATTTAATTAGGCACAGCTGTTGTGACATTTACACTTACATCATATTCTTTGTTGTGACATTAACACTTACTTCATATTTTTAATATTGATTATTGAGAAATAATTATTGAGAATATTGAAAAATAATATACAGATTTTATACTTAAATTTTAACAGGCATCTAAGTGACAGCTTTTCATACATTACACATAAGAAAAATGCAATTATTAATGAAATCAAAAATTTGTGGAATTATAATGATAGAATGAATTCCTTAATATTTTTTAAACAATTCTTTTGAGCAATGCGGAAGTTTTTATAAAAAATATTATCTGAATTCAATTTTCTGTCACCAATATGTATATTATTACAGCTGTAAAAAATTTTATTCATGCCACAAACTATTGTATTCTGACGGTGGAAATTTTGTTTGATAATACATTCTATCAGTCTAGATTTAATCACAGAAGAAACTTGTTGAAACTGAACTGTTTCCAATTGTGTTAACAAATAATTCCAAATATGATCTTAGAAATGCAATTTAATGTCATTTTTTTACTAAACACTCGCAATTGCTAATGAATATTTTAATTTAATAAAATAAATAAGTTCAAGTAGTTGTTCATTTAAAAAATATTAATATAAGAAGAAATTCAAAAAATAATTTAAAACATAAAGATGAATTATTTCCAAAAGATAAATAGTTTCGAAATTATTCAAATGATTTTCTATCATTAAAATCATATAGGAATAACTTTTTCTCACATTTTCAAGTATTTTAAAGTTTCTTATTACTATGGTCTGACATTAAAATTATTTAATTTTATAATATAATCCTTTTCTAATTTATTTATTTTTCTGATTAATATATTTTTAATACTATTTCTAAGAGATAAGGGTTTCTGAAAACCACACAATTAATTCATTTAAAATATTATTTCTAACAGTTAATTCGTGTAAGATTCAAGAAAGTTTCTTTATAAAAATCAAAACTTATTTTAATTCATGTAAATGCAAATTCATGTTTTGTTGCAAATTTCCATCAAATTTAACACATTAATATTAAATATATGGTATTTTTATAACAATAATCTTATAGAATCCCTTTCATATAGTAACAAAAGAAAAATCGGAAAATTAAGAATTATTCATGCCTTAAATATTTTTTCATTCTTCTATTCTATTCGATTATTTTTAATACTACTATAAATTTTTCGATTTATCCCTCTATCCATTCACTATAAGGACTTCTAATCCACTGCGTCTGCTTTTCTCTTGAAAAACATTTATCCCCACCTATACCCGATTCCCATACATCATTTCCCACAATCCTCCGCTCTTTTTACGCGAATACGGTTACGGGGAAAATATTAAAATCAAGCAGCTGGAAGGAAGAACGTTAAGTAATACCCTCTTATCCATTAAATCTCGAAGGATGTTCGTTTTTCAACCCGGCACACTGGATAAAAAATGTCGAGAAGAAAATCTTCCGCTATCACTGAAGAACAAAAAGGAAGGGGAAGAGAAAAAAAGAACTACAACTTCAAGTTCTTAGGGTTAGTGGGGCGAAAGGAGTATTCCAAGCGTATTTACATGGACCAGACAGTGTAGCGCCTGTTCCTGTTGTTAGAGGGCGTTGGTGTGTGAGGGAAAGAAAAAACTGTAGAAGAGTTTGAATGTTATTAATGTTTTTGGATGCAGTATATCATTAATCATTCTGCTTACTTTTTTATTGTTTTCAATGTATCTGTGTTCGGATGGTAGGGATGAGATACTTATTTCTGTAAGATATCTCCTTACACAGTGTAATCTCAGAAACGTAGATTTGATATATTATTTGCTAAGAAAAAGATTTTAGACATTGTTTTCCAGGCTATACTAATATTATATACATAGTTCCGTTAGAGTACATTCGTTGTCTTAATGGCTCTTCCTAGATCTTAAATTCTGATCTTTAGCGTTCTCAAGGAGACTAAAAGATTTATAATGTATGGTTTGGTTTTTTGCAATGCAAAAGCTGTCAGCTCATCATGAGATAAGAGATACTATCTTACTATGGAAACTTGAGTGATAACCATTGGTTTGAAACAAAAAAGTACATTACGTTGAATTGTATGCAGCCATATCGTATGAAATATTGTAATTTGAAGTACTAATAAAATCAATGACGGTACTTATACCAAAGGTTAATAAATTGGATTGTAAATATGTAAAGGTTAAAGATCTCTTATTTGGAATAATTATGCTTATAATAATTCACAAAATCTTACCAAAATACTTAAAATTCTTTTTGATACAAAAAGTATTGATCAATACTTTTTGGTATAATTACTATATTTATTTCAAAATTTTAATAAATACTACATATATATTTAATAAATATGCATTCAAAATTTTGAAATATATATATATCAAAATTTTGAAAGGGTGAAATTTGAAATTGACAATTTCAATCGAGGATTGTAAAAGTACAAAGTACTAGATTGTATTGTTATTGACAAATATATATTTATTTATTTTTGTATAAATATACGTGTATACATATAAATTTTTATGTATATAAATGTATTTATATATAATATATAAATTGGGCTTTGTGTTCGGAAATCTATTTTGTTTTATATGAAAGTGAAAAACTTATAGTGAATAAATATTTTATTGAATTGTATACTGACAATTTTAGTCCTATACTTTTTACCATCTTTCTAGACATAGAATGATTTCATACTCATAAAATGGTTGGTTTTCACTTGCAAACAACTGATTCAGGTGGGAAAAACGAAATGATTTTTCGAACAACCCAATATATATATATATATATATATATATATATATATATATATATATATATATATATACCATATGCTATTAGATATGCTTCTAGTTGAAAACTATTGTTTATACTGATGGTCGTTACATAAATGTCAATTATATTGGCCGTGAAACTTCTGTTGCGTTAAGACAATATTTCTATCTTTTTTTTCAGGATGATGTACAACCACATGGTTTCATAATAGAGTGAGTTTTTTAATACAGAAAAGCGACTGTTGCAATAACAGTACATTCTCAAAATATCGCATCAATAAAAAAATTTGATTAATTTTTTTTTTTTTTTTTTTTGTCTGCAACTAGCTTGTCACTACGCACTAATAACTACCGTCAATGAATTGAAGCGTGTTGAATCTTCATAGAAAGCTGTACTCGCTCATGTCATCTAATCTCTGTTCGATTCAATGCTCAAGAGTATGAACATTATAATTGTTAGAAGTTAATATTCCAAGTACTGATTTCTAAGGATTTATACATCAAAATTTCTTGAAAATTAAATTTGTTATTTTCAGTGATAAGAAATCAAAGAAATTTTACTGTAATTACTATTTCATCATTGTCGCTCAAGAATGAAGTCTTAACTTACGTGCGTTGTCAATAATTTTTGCTCTCTCAACATGTTTTTTGGCGCAAGTTTTATGGTAAGTTTTCCTCCTCTTATTGATCTCTATCAAACCTCTAAATTTCTCTGTCAAATTTTAGATTTATGCGTTGATTCCAAGATATAATTGATATTGAAGGCATATCAATAGTTTCATTCAATCTTTCTTCCAATATCTAATCTTGTAAGATAAGGAAAATGAATATGAGAAAGTAATATTTCTTGAAATTACGAATATATAATTTTCTTAACATTCATTAATTTACAACATACAAATTAGTATCATTTACATATTTTAGCATTATGCCGAGTCAGAATTTAAATGGTTTTCACCAGATTTCTGATTTTAGATAATCTGATTTCAGTGTTCTTTTCTCATCAGGAACCTGTATGCTTCTAACAATTTGGGATTATTTTTAAATAGTGTGTCCTTTATATTAGCCCTCTAGTGTAAAAATGAAATTGATTCGACTTTAGTCAATAAACTAAATCCGAATCAATTTTATTTTTATTTCCGTAACATTTTTACTTGATAACGAATATTATTCTACAGTAAATGTTTTATTTTATTTGGAAGGATACAATTCAATATCAACTAAAAATTATTAATGCATTTTTATTTGTAAAAGATTCTGCAAATGAAATGACTGACGTTTTTATCATTAATTTAACTCATTACTAGTTACAAAAAATACGAAATACAAATATAGTCTACACACAAAATTGTTCTTTTTTCTTTTTATTAAAAATAATCGTTCATATGAAAACTGGAGTATTTTTTGCCAAAAATTAATATTTGGTGATATTAAATATGTAACTATTCAGTTTTCTTTTTGTTAAATTAAAATAGCGTATTTCTAATGATTTTCGGATTAAATGAATTTAAATTATTATTAATGTATGATAAATTTTGTTAACTAAACATTATAACAATATTTTTTAATGATATTCATCTTATAATTATATCAAAATAATGCACAAAATTCCTTATCTATAACTATAATATGACATTTCACATGCTCTTAATTTATTTCTACTTCAATTTCTGTTTAGTGGCTACTGTTAATTAAATTTGGGTTAACACGTTTCAGAAATGCGATTTAGAACACAAGAAAACACAAAATTCTTTTAAAAGATTCCAGTATGTGAGCTTGTGGCACATCCATCACCTGATTGTTGTGGTTGACGAAAAGTTTACCCACACCGAATTCCTCCTGTACTAATATATAGGAAAAGGTCCATCCCTTTCCTTCAAACTCGCAAAATTTAATTCCCGGCCATGTCCGGCACAGGCACATGCCTGGAATGAAAACTGCCAGAACTTGTGTCCCCATACCTGTTGCCAGAACTGTCATCTCGCTGCTAAACTAATTAATAGCTGGCTGTCTAGAAGAGAGGAAGACTGGCTTCCAGAAATGTGATTATTGAGTAGAGAGAACGGAAGTTTATTCCAAAAGGAATTTTCAGAGCATGTTGGGGAAAATGTTCGACGGCATCCATGTCCTTAACTTCGTTAATTGCTCCTAGTTTTCCGGGAATCAGAGAGCGAGGGTTAGTGTCACTTACCTTATCACTGTCCGAGCAGACATGTTGGAGAACTAAGTGCATTAGTGAATTGTTCGACTTTTCGACTTGTTTTAGGGGTGGATAAATGGAATATGACTTCCTTTTCATCCCTTTTACTTCAGATATTAACAAGGGAATTAGAAATTGTAAATTATTAATACTTTTCGATGTAAAACTTACTCTTTGTTTATGTAATTTTAAAGTACTAAATTACATATATACAGTTCTAATTATAAATAAATGTGAATCCCAATTATATCAAACTTCTATACCTAATTAATAAAAAATATAAAAGTGAAAATACAGATTAGTTATCATACATATATTGAGTGTCTAGTAAAAATATTCAATACTCGCTTTTCTGAACATATAATAAGGAGAAATAATTTTAAACAGCTATAAACATACATATTTATAGGGAGGAAAAAATTTTGATTATCGTGAGAATGCGATGTTCTAAATAATTTCAAGCTAAAACTGAGAAATAATTAAATCATTATCTCTCTAATAAAATAATTTAAATCTCTAATAAAATAATTTAAAATAAATTATATGTTTTTACATATAATGTTTATTATGTGTTAACACTTTTCACTATAGAAATTTTAGTTAATAATGTATTGGTGTCAAAAATTGACAATTAACCCATTTTACCGAATTTTTTTAGTACATCTAAACTAAACTCGCAAATTCAACTTCCTAACAAAAATGCGATTTTAGTCTCCATTCGGATTTGACAGTGTATATGTGTCTGGTGAAAAAGCTACCACAGGAACTGGCTATATAAGTGATGTGGCAAAATCCATTTTGTTGGCATAAAATATCTTAGTATTTTTTTCCCTTTTTCAATACAAAACTTCTGTAAATTCAAGCTCATGCAATAAAGTAAATAATTATTCAATTATATAATGAAGTAAGTAATTATGAGAAGGCAAGATGCGTAGTTGTAAAGAATGCAATGAAAAAACTTATAAAAAAACCTAATAAAAAACCTAATAATAGTCTAACCTAATAAAAAAAATTCACGATATTTGATGAATTGAAATAAAAACTAGCAAGTTCATCTAAAAACCATAATAGAAAAAGAACCTGATCTCAAGGGATTATCCTTCTAAGAAATTTCATAAGATACAAAAGAGATCTGCAAATGAGTCATTTGCAAGAGAAATCTGATATTTACGTTCCACTCACTACTATAAAAATGTGAATCCAGGGAGTATTTTGTGGATATCATAAAAATTGTAGTACAATAGAGTTTTTTCAATTTCTAACAATAATATGATCGTTTTTATTCATAGTTTTATAGGAATCCTGATTCAACCTAATCATTAATTCTCGACAAGCCATTAAATAAAGAAAACCAAACTGTTGCCTGATCTGCTATGTCCAAAAGTCGGTTATTATGTCAGTAGAGGTTTATGATTGAATGGTGTTATTATAAATGATTATAAGTCCTCGATGCATTTTTTAAAAGAGGAGTTGTGAATAGTGATACTATTTTGTATGATATAATTTGAAGCTTTATCTCACTTCTTCAATGATGTATTTGTCTCTAATTTCAGACTTTAACAGATGACAATGCTTTCCTCTTAAAATTTGTTGAGTCGACGATTCCTATGGAATAAAAGTATCAGGAAAAGACAGCTGCATCTCGCAAACCACCTGCAAGATCAATCCAAAGTCAGCAGCATAACGACCTTCAGCTATTTTAAGGCTCAAGTTATTATAGTAAACAAAAGTTCCATACTATAATTCAGAAGAGTGTTATGGATAACCGCATAAAATCTTTGTCAAATGTCAATTTCTTTTAATATTCAATCTTTCTCAAATGAAATTTCATTCAAATTTGTCTACTAATTCTGAGATAATCGATTAAATTTGAAGGTTGTTTTAACTTTAAACTTGGACATCTCATAACTTCTGATGCCGAAAATTCTTAATTGTTCAAGTCTCTCATGAAAATCTTAATTAGTATTTTATTAGAATTAAAATTTCACTTGCATAATAGGATAGTTGGAATTAAAATTCAGTTGTGATATCAACAATTTAACCTAAAAATTTCGGAAACGAAACAACTCTAATCTTAAAATAATTTTGAAATTCATTAAATCTTAAAAATCTCAACTTTCTTGATTACTGTTCAATAAATTGGTCATGAAAACTAACTAGATTTATTTTAAGGTAACTTTAAAGTACAGATTAAACCTTTCATAAAAATTTCTAGTTTATAAATGCGATATATAATATAAATATATGTGAATTTTCAATAATAAGATTTGAAGGTTAATAACAATTTTCCATAGATTGTTACGGAACATTCAATCATAGAAAAAAAGTTGTAGTGGTCTGGTTGGAAAAAACATCATTTTTGCAATTGGAATACGGTATTTCGATACCAACTTAGTTCAACATCCATTATGCTTGCTAATGAAGAATGGAGTGCGTAAACTATGGTGTGGTCGTAATATTCTGCAATGAAATTGTAGTTTAGGAAATCTTCTGAATGATCCATTCTTGAAAATTACGAGAGCCTATTTATTTTTATGGTTACGATGAATCACTAAATGCTCCATATACAAAAGAAATAATTTCCGTCTTTAGTGCCAAAAGGTGTAATCTAATGGTCTCGAAAGCAATTGTCCAAGCATATTAAGTAAATAAACAATCAGAGTAAATGCTCATTTGTAAAAATTATTTTTAAGCTTAATTTTCCTCGCCCTTTATCTCATTAAAAATTAACTCGTGATTTTTCAGCCACCAAAGTTTTGGCATTTTGTTGACTTCCATGGATGTTGGTAATTATTCATTTTAATAGGATGCTAGTTTATTTCAACACTTTCCTAAATAAAAAAGCATTAAAAATTAAACTAAAAACAATAAATTAGGAAAAATAGTTAAAAATGCTTAATGGAGAAATTCATCAAAATTTTGTTCTAAGAAGTTTAAATAGAGAACATCATCAAAAGTTTATTCTTCCAAAATCTAAGGTGCTGATGAAATTAACTGGAATTAGCACGTGATAGTTTTGCAACAGTCAAAGTTCTTTCTTTTAACTTCATGATTCACGAAATCATTTATTAATTATAATTCAAACTTAGATACAGAAAATCCTTCTTATTAAACAGTGTGACATTATAAGAATCATTGAATTTAAAACTCATACTTTAATTAAATTTTAATTTTTTCATTGTATGTCAATGCTACTCATACGTAATTTGTCAATGTCATTTATATTTACTGTATTTGGCGAAATATTACTTTCTTTATGGGCGACTCACATTGTACAAGTAATAAGCATTGAAGATCTGAGGACATTTATAACAACGTTCCATGATTTCTGGTCTTTATAAAAAGAACTGAAAAGTTCTATTAAGTAGCTGCCTTAATTTCAACTAGTGTTTTCAGGTTCTTACCTTACAGTGATGAATGAATGAAAAGTTAATATAATAGCTCATAATTCCGTATTTATTAGGACGTTCCATTTAACGTATTTATTAGGGTAGTTAAAAAATTTACGGAAGAAACTGCAGGATTAAAAATTTATTTGCAATCTATCTTTGTTATTACTAAATCATTTCCTAAGCAATAGTATTGTTGTTATATAAGTAAATATTTCTGCACTGGTCAATAAGGTGCTATAAGAATAAAATATAATAGAATTCTTTGTATATAATAAAAATAATTGAATTCGTTTTTTACTGTGTATTTTAAAAATATCTATCTAATTTTTTTCAAATGAATAGTCACTATGTTTTTATTTTAAATTTCAAACATCATTTAAAATTTTAAATAGTTTCCTTCTAAATATTTATAACTACTAGTATAAAATACATAAATAAAATTATGCTGTGTGTAATTTTATTTACCTATTCAAATATAGACGCATTTGTATATAGACGCAAATGTTGAAGTGACTTATTATTATTTTAAAAATTCGTGTGACAAGAAAGTATAATTTAATGTGAAACCTTATTATATAATAAAACAGCTTTATTATTATATGATAACCACTGACTTATTACATATGAGCAACTGTTACCATCCAATTAGACGCTAGCGTTGTTGTTCCATTTATATTGATGAACTTATCACAACTGTTCCACTTTACGGAAACAGCTGCTGCATCCAAAAGATACTATACTCTCATATCATACAGACACGGTTACGAATATGGAAACATGCAAATGTACTTCAGGGACAATTAGGAACTGTTCTTTAGTAGACACTTCTGGACAGATCAGCGAGGGCCGAGCTGAATAATTAATTCGATTTCCTCCGATGTTATTCCCCAAGCGAAGAACCCCTTCCCCATCTATTCACTTCACTTCAGTGTTTCGATTCTCAGAAAACGTAGAACATTCGATAACAACGTATTAATCAGCAGTCATTAGAACATGCACTGCCATGTTGTAGATAATATCGTTTTCCTTACTGAATGAGGTTGTACATTCTACATTAAGAATTGAATCTGCTTCGCGCATGAAATATTCTAAACTTATCGTCTGCCTGCCATCTGCTTTCTATCCTGTTTCCGCCCCGATCTCTCCCCATTTGTGATTTGGGAATAGGTAGATATGGAGAGGTGTAGATATTTCTACAGGCAGAATGTGAATTATTCAATGTTCTGTAGGTAGGAGATAAATGTGAGTTTTCAGTTATGAAATCAGGTTTAGAACTTGTTTCCATTTCTACCTCATGAATGTTTTAAATATATTTTTAAATGTGCTTACTTCAAAAAGGCAAATATTAATTAATTTTGTGCATAAATAATATATTTTTATTGTATTTACTTTAACAGAATAATATAAAAATCCTATAATATTTTAATAGTATATATTTCATTTCATAAATTTCAATTAATCTGAACTTTGAAAAGAAAAATAGCTATAATGTATAGAAATAATTTTAAATAATTTTAATTTAAAATTTTTTCAACCAGCTAAATTAAAATCTAATCAGAGAACAAAGTTTTTTTAAATGGTGTCATTACACATATTTCCTCGAATGAATAAATTTAATAAAAAATGAGGTGTTAACTATTTTTGATTTGTTTAATTTTCATATTTGAAGGGACAGCCGCCCACCCTGTATAATGGATAGAGTACCTGACTATGGATGGGGAGGACCTGGGTTTGAATCTTAGCTCGGGCATGGATGTACTTTCTCTTTCTCTGTGTTTCTTGTCCTTTCCTCAGATGATAGATGAATGTGGCCCGCCCTTTAAATTGGTTTGTGGTGGTGTGACATGGGTAGTGCTACTCGCCTCTGTGACTTAGTTCACAGGTGCCCACCGGGTAACGATAAAGGAGTAGCAGTTAACGGCCTTGTTGGGGCGAAGGGTTAATCACTCAAGGAAAAAAATATTTGACTGCACATTTACTACCGATGTTTTTGAATTCAGTAATGTGATAATACATTGCATCAAATATTTAAATATTTGTAGTAGTGTATTTACATTACATAAAAGCAACATAATATAATATAAAGTATAGCCTGACATTTTAAAATGCATATAGAAAATTTTGATGTGGTGAATTTGATAGCTAGACTGTCCATTTTATCTTATTAATTATTTTGAATTATAAATACAATAATTTAGAATTACACATTTCTCCTTGTAAGTAAGTTCAATCATTTACTTCATCAGTGTTTAATTTATGCAAAAAATAAAACTTATGAACAAGTAAGTATATGTTAATGTTAAATGTGTAACACTTTATTAGTTTAATTTTAACATTTACGTCACGCTTTGAGCATCTGCCAAAAATCAAAGAAGAAAATTCTCAGCTAATATTAACAAATAGCTTTTGGTCAAAAGAAAAATGTGTATTGTTTATCATGATTAATGTATTAGGATTGCTAACTTATAAGAAATTTCCCTCTACATTTTTAGCAATCCAAAACGCAACACCAAAAAGCAGAATAACACCGAACATTTAAATCAAATTTAATTTAATTTTAATAACAATGTTAATTAACTGAAAATGCACATTTATTAGATGTGTGTAAAATGATAAATTCGCTAATAAGTGTAATATTTTTGATTAATAAGAACTGTTGTCTTATATCAATACGTTGCAGGAAAATCTCTGAATGTCTTTTTAAGAAATATCATTTGGTATTGCTTCCAGCTGTTTCCAGAAATGATCAAGTATATTAGGAGGAACTGTATTCTGTGCTAGTTATACTTCAATCTGTTACCAGATATTTTCAATAAGCAAATTGGTTAACAGAATCCGTAAGGTGATCTGGATAAGCTCTTTATTTATCAGGATAATAATTAAATTAGTTTAGTGGGTCTGTAATTTAGTGAATCAGGAAGAGACCTTGACCATCGCATATAACACATGAACATATACTGTGTACCACTGGGGGGTGGTTGGAACTACGCTATGGGTCTTCACTGGTTTCAATCTCTAAATTGGAAGATTCAGATGGTCTGCCATCCATGAGCCAAAAGTCGTACTTCCAACTTCGTAACTTCGTATGAGGGTGCTCTATACAAAAACGGAAAACGCTCTCTCTCTCTGACTTCATTCGCCTAGTCTCTTGACGGGCGGTCTTGGCGTTTCCAAGTGTCATCAGTAACAACAACAATATAGACTGTTATGGCATCTGATTAGATTAAGGTGATAAGAAGGAAAATAAGCTGTAAAATCACAAGAAAATTGTTTAGGCACGTTACGATAATGGATGTTGAGCGAATAATAGAACAGAGTCAAATGAAACAATCTTAAAACTTTGTATAGGATTAAGATCAACTATTGCGGTGAATAAGAAAACAGTGTGTTAGCATCTTATTTCTGTAATGTCAGCAAAAGCTTGATTCGTTCAGAGACAATATTTTGTGATACTGATGGTAGAAGTATATATCTTCACTTTTATTTCACTTTCACATGCAAACACTGATGGATTAGAGCCAATAGTAATCGTAACAGTAGCTTGTATAAAAACATCTTGTGGTTCATGTGAACACTTACTTTTTTAATACTAGCTATATTTCATTGTATCATTGTAATGCACTTAGTGATGGTGGACATTTATAGTATCATTGTGATATACTTAATGATGTGGGATTATGATCTCTTAGAACCAGGCACACAATATGACTGAGTAATAAGTCTATAACCATTATACAGGAATTTAAATTTTTAAATCAGTTTTTAGAAAATTTACCACTCAGCATAGTAAATCATATGTTTTATATCACTAGATCTTTTGTAAGCATTTTCCTTACAATTTTCCATTTCTTTCTATAAAATACTTGCATATTGCGCTCTATACAGTAAAAATGTTGTTCTCATTGCGTTTTTACTTCTTTAAGACTCATAAATTTGGTGTTATCCGATCATTTTTCTGTTAAATTTAAGCACATACACGATGAAAATTATTTGTTTAAATAAATCCACATTGTTACTGATTTTTACTTTTCTCGTATTTGATCATAATTTTTATGATTATTTGGTTGGATTTGAATTAAATTTATATGTGTTTAAAACCTGTATATATAATATTAATTCCTTGCATATTAATTAAAATAACAATTACGTTTCCTACTATCTATTGCACATTAGTATAACTTTCACACAACTATGAAATGTATACAATTTTTGCAAGAAATTTCATCAAAAGGAATTACATCCAATTTGGTTACATCATACCATAGCTTCTCAGGGTTTCATTAAATAAGTTTACAAACACGTAAAAATACACAAATTGTAATTTTTTGCAAGTCGGTAAGACGGATGTATAGAAAATCACACAATGGAGAAATTATTTTTGATGTGTCCAATGTCATGAAGGTAAGTCATATGTTTGTGAATCTTGAAAAATTATAAATATTTGTGGATCAAATAACATGCCTAAATTTTAATTGGTAATAATTTTATTTAAAAAATGCAATTTTAATTCAAAATTAAAGAAATAAAATAAATGGAATTTCCTTATCCGGAAAATTAATTACTCAATTTTTAACAAATATTGTGCTAACCATTATTAATATTAAATAAAATTGTAGTGTTTTGTCTGTTTCCTTTATATCTCTGCTTCCTTTACATTATTGTCATATTACGAAACAAATACAATTATAAAGTAACTTATGAAATGGGAAAATAAATTATAAATTAAATTGGCAAAAACATGTAACTCCAAATCACCTTGAAAGTTGTCCAAGCTTACTTATGCTAAATTAGGCTGATATTAGTTACTACAATGACTAATAGAGGGCGCTTTAATTTATTAAAAATAGATATTTACTTTCTTTTCGGCACAGGTTGTTCCCGGTTTAGAGCATATGTATGTATTTCTGTTCCTAAGACATTGCATTGAATTAGACCACATGAATAATTTCAAATGTAGTTTCTTTTTTAATACTAAATGGTATGGTCCTTTATTAAAGATGTAGGTTGCTTCTCACGCGACATTTTTCAAATATTTTTAATTTTTAATATTTTTCATTTTTTATTATTTATATTTAAAATAAATACCTTTATCCACATTATTTTTAATAAAAAAATGCTTATCTAGAATAATCTTTTGAATGAAATAATTTTCATTTGTTTTTAAAACATTTAATTTGAATATTCAATTTAATATGTTGAAATAAACGCATTATTATTTCCTTAAGAGGTGATTTCAAATTTTCTCTCACGACCGCATTCAAAAATTTAAAAAATGCTCTTCAATTTTCAAAATCTTCCAATTTTGAATAAGACACAAAAAAATAGCTGTTATTTACACACTTTGTCAAAGATAAACTCTAACTGAGTGAAAAAACAAATACTACCTTCCATTTTGTAACGTTACAGGTCATGAAAGATAAACAGGAAATAAAATCCTAGGCTAAATTAAAGAGTCCCATTCCTTAAAGAAATGCACTTTTCCTGATTTCATTTGCTTCAGCTATCTTGAGTAAATATTTTATGAGAGAAATATATTCCTGGAGTAAAAATGGAGAAGCAAAAAGTTAAAGAAGAGAAAGAAAAAAAAACTTGTTTGCTTTGTTGTTCATTTCCCGTTGGCTGAAATACAAGATATACGTTGAAAAGAATCATCACCAATTCTCCAGAGAAATGAAAGTAAAATTGAATAGTTATCGAATTTTTTAGATTTTTCTTATATTAATTAGCTTGAGATGCCAAAATGTTTCATTGATTTTTTTTATTAAAATATATTTTCAAATACTTTTGTAATTATCTTTCGCATGTCTTAAGAAATGTTGTTTTGACTATCTAAATTTTAAACGAATTTTTGTCAAGCTCATTTAAATACTCTAAATATTAAAAAGCTAAAAGTTTGAATACGTATTTTTTAGGATTTTTTACAAATTAATATCGAAAACTATGCCTTTCAAGCCTCAAAAATTAAATATTTTCCAAATAGTTCATGTAAAAAGTAAAAATAGAGTTAAAAATAAAAATTTCAAATATTATACTCTTATTTCATTAAAATAATTGAATTCATATTAAATTTAGAATTATTAGTTTTTGCAAATCTTTTAAATGAGGTTACGTGAAGTTTTGATTTTTTAGTAAATAAAGCTTAAATTTTAAATAAATGGGGAAATTAAGTGAATAAAAATATTCATCGAAACTCCCCATATATCTTACATTTTGTCATAAAATTATTTAACTTTATTCGTGATAAAATAATAATAATTTAATTACTCTGAAATATGGAAAATTTTGCAAAATATAGTATAGAAAAGAGAACTCTATAATAAAAAGGTAATATTAGTATGTCAGTCAAACAGCAATTAACATCTATTTATACTATTTATTATAAACTGAAACCAAAAGACTTACAGTTTAATAACTAATTTATTGTTTTTGATATAATATTTTAAATAGTTATCGACTCAGAGAATTAAAAATTCTCCGAGTTGATCGCGACCACTTTTAAAATATTCATGACAAACTGTATAATTTTATTTATGCTTTTATTAACTTTGTGATTAGTTTAATCTACTAGTTTAACCTACGGTTTAATAAGTTATTTATTGTTTTTAATATAATATTTTAATTAGTTATTTTGGATTAAAAGTTAAGAACGGTATAAGATTCTATTTTTTCTTGGATTTCAAAACTTAAAAATTCTCCGAGTTGATCACGTACCTCTTTTAAAATATTCATGACACACTGTCTAGTTTTATTTATGTTTTTATTAACTTAGTGATTAATTTAACTAAAATATTAATATTTTGTAATTTAGTTTTAATCGTCTGCAGTAGTCTGAAAATTACATTCATGATTCAAATACTTTTACAACAGAAAGTCTGATAAATAACGTTCCTACTTTCAAAGAATAATAACAATGTTATTCTAATTTAAAATTAACAAACAGAAAAGAATAAATAAAATAATAGAATCAATGTCTATTTGAATTTATTATCCACTGAAATAAGTATCCATAAGAATTATTGTAAATAAACTGTGTTAAGTAATTGAAGAGATTCACCTATCTCGGAAAATTTCTGAAAGTAAAAAATATAAAAACTTCATTATAGAGAAATATTTTTAATCATTAACAAAATTTTGGAGATAGCAATTCTTTTATTTTAAGCAATTACTTTAATTTGCTCATTAAATATAAACTGTTAAAAACATAAAATAATTGAAACGAAAGAAATTTTCTTCACATTCTTTAAATAAATACCACTTTTGACGAGAAATTTACAAAAACTAAAATGGTAAAAAGTTTTATTAAATTTGGAATCGTAACTAATGTCTCTGAAATCAATACTGTTATTCTAAATCTGGTATTCAAACAAGGTTCTAATAAACGTCATTGTTTGTACCAAATTCAAAGACAAATGATTTGAAACTACACATTCTCTGCTTATATCACTCCATTTTTCCCCGAAATTGGCATTGAATTACCGAGCACTTCAGCTATTTTCTTTTCTTTCAGCTTGCTGCCATCCTCTTCTGAGAAACTTGCCCTTTTAAATGTAATGGAACAAATTTGAACAACTTGTACAATTGGATTACCGATTCAGTTTCTTTCCTCTTCCCTTCTTTTCTCGAAACTTCTCCCTGCCGACGTTTCGAAACGGTGTCATTTATAATGTAGTAATTGTCGAAATAGTTGTAGATGCTTCTTTTTAATTTTATTTTTTACTCTACATTTCCTTCTCTGATCTGCAGGCTGGGTGTAAATTGAAATTAATGGATTTAGTTTTCCGGAAACACCTACTTTACAAGATACTTTCCTCTTAAAGCGGCATGAATCCGATTAATCGATGAAGAAGAGATTAATCGAAACGAACGATAATAAAGGAACAAGGCAAGAATAAATTTATGCAATTTGTGAGCACTTTATTTAAAGTGGCTTTCCTTTTCCATACCGTTTAGGAAGAAATGGAATAATAGATGGATCTTATTACAAAGCAGAGAATGGATCAAATTTATTGTCTCAAGACTACTTAAAGTACCAAGCACCAGGCGACTTTCTTTACATTTATCTCCAAAATGAATGAGTGTTCGCTTCCAAAGAATGACTGCAACTTAGATGGATGTTGAGTATGAGCGAAATGTATTTATTTCTTCACACACAAATAGTTTTCATATGGTTTTATCCCCTCTAGTGTTTCGAAACATTTGGCGACATTTTCAAC
>JAPDSC010001708.1:0-24824 GCA_026290005.1 Latrodectus geometricus
TACTTTTTTGAGGTATTAAAAATGAATTTGTTTGTGTGTATAAATTCAAAGAGAAGTATTTCACTCGAGAATACCAAGAAGTTGTTGTTAATTATATAGTTCGGATATTTTAGTCTCCATCTCTCTCTTATGATGCTCTGCTTTTCTTTCAAGTACTAGTTGTATTTTTAATGTTTATTTTTAGTTTATACTAGCTTTTGACGCAAAATATCTGCTTTTATTTTAAAATATCTAATTTAATTTACAAAGGACAAACTTTTTGAAAATGACGTACATCAGTCTTTTATAATTACAATGCTCAGAAGGGTATGGTTAACTGTGAGCGCAGCCTGAACAATGGACACTTTGTTAAGTCAGATTATAGTTGATTTCATAAAAAAAATATTGAAAATATTAACATATTCACATAATCAAGCAATAGATTGTTGCTTTACTTTTTTTTAGATTTAATAGCATTAGACATATATTTCACTTCTTAAACAAATAAAACATAAAGATGTAACTATGTTTAAAATTTTTTCAGTGGGTTGAACTTATGTTTATTCAAAATTTTAGATTAATTTTTATATGCGTATGTCAATAAAAACAGAATCTTGTTTAAAATTTATGAATAATAACTTATTATATGATTCCACTTAGTCATAAACCTATGACTAGAATGCGGATAATATTTCAAATAAATTCTCATTAGTAATTTCATTTCTCAATGCAATGTTTTCGAGAAAAAGTCATAAAACGACTACTGTTTATACATGACACCTGATTCATTTCTATTTGAGTGAGATATATTTTTTAAAATCAACTAAAGCAATTAACTATCTTTTAAATGACATACTATAAACAATTAATATTTCAAAAAATCCTACAAATTTACAAATTTCTGTTATTTGTCTTCCATACTAGGGAATCTCAAGAATATCGCCATTTTTCGCTTAGTTATTTAAAACATCGCCATCTATAATTGCCTATCTTTACACTTTCTCTCAGGACTCTGTGTAAATTTCTATAACTAGGCTATATTCTAGTAATAAATGAAAAATTTTTACTTTCATTTATTACTAGAATATAGCGTAATTATAAGTTCATGTCTAAGTTTTTTTTGAAGGATTATATAAATAGTTGGATGATATATGGTGAGAGGAAAATGTTTTGAGAAATTTGTTTGTTTCAAGTTATTGAAATATATTTTTTACATACATTTCTAGAATTAGCTTAGTTTTTAAATGTAGTATCTTTAGTGGGATTCAAACTACACGTTATATCGAATTTTTTAATATAAATAATTTGTCATTGAAACGTCAGTTGTTACAAAATTCTAAGCGATATCTTTCAATCAAGAGTTACTTGAAGTTAAAACAAAATTAATAAGTTGGATATTTTAATTATCTCTATTTTTATGACGCTTTCCATTTTTCACATGCACTATTTGATTTTATAGTAGGTTGTTACTTTTTAGTTAGTACATGCATATTTACATTTATATAATCGATATCTTTATTTCTATATCAGTATTTTAAATCACTATAGAGAAATACATGTCGCAGATTTCTCATATCACTTAATCAATATTGGCACGTTGAGAAATGTGATGTCAATTGGTGTCGTGTGGTTTCTGCACACAACGCTCACCTTTATTTTAATATTACAAATGATTTCATTTTAAAGATTAAATTGAGAAAATCATATAATCAAGCTCAATGTTTTCCGATTACTTTCTCTAAGATTTAATAAAGTCAAAACAAACATATCTTTTTTTCACCACATAGGAAAAATGTATTTAAATATTTTATATTTTTACATAAGTATACTGGTAGAATGACTCATATTTAAAGAAACATAAAAATATGTTGTTAAATTTCAATTACACCTTAAATGAAGTCTGTGATAACGAATTATATTTTGAAATTTGTCATCAGCTATTTTACTTTTCAATGTTATATCATTTATAAAAGCAACAAAATATTTGTCAGCTTAAAAATTAAAAAGGTCTCAAAAGTTTGATAAATTATAGGAAATGCAAGGACCTGTAATACATAGAGAAGTAATTATAAGGGAACTTATGTTATATTATTTAGACAATTTGTTGTCTAATTTATAATAATAATAAATATTTATTGTTATAATAACAAAATATAATATTCAGGACCAAATTGATTTTATTATTTAGACAACGTTCGTTGTCTAAATAATAAAAGTCAATTCGGTCCTGAATAATTGACTGACAAAAATGAAGATAGACTCATTTAATATTAGCAACTAGTAGTATTTTCAGTTTCGATTGAGAAATTAGTATGACAGCCTTCAGATAATATTCAATGAGATTTTAACGACTTATTTTTTAACTTTAAATGTGTTTTTAATTACCAGTATACGGATACAAAAAAATATACAAAATGTTACATTGACATTTACTGGACACCCGATGAAAAAATGCATTATTGACATTCAAAGGTTATGCATTTTGCAAAAGTTGGAGAAGAACTGTTATTATTTATAAATTATTACTTATGAAATAAGATATAATACGATAATCTTCGCCTTTGTGATAAGACTGATGAGTGCCTTTTGCTTGAGATGAAAGACTCTTGCCAACAAATCATGGCGATCCTGGGGCTTTTGTCCATCGAAAAGTTCTTCTTGTATCTCTTTCCAGTTGGGGTTGCAGGTGAAGGTGATGAAAAGGTCCGGTCTACCGTAGTTTCGCACATAGGTCATCGCATCTTGGGTCCTTTTGTGCATGTACCTGGGCCCCCCTGTAAAGCTGGACGGTAAAATAACTAACTGTCCCATATCAGCAACGTTTCCATCATTCATAAAGGCATCCCTCAAATGGGCATATTGTTCCACTCTCAACGTCTTCTGGTTCAATCGAATGTATTGCAGCCTTTCGGATTCAATCTTGGCATACATGTCCACAATAAACTGATGAAACAGGTCTTTGCTTCGCAGTAAAATGTTGAATGTTGAAGAGCGCATCATGATCCTGTAAGCGTAAAAGTCCATTGCAGAAATCTTCTTTGTTTGTGGCATTCCCGTAGTTGGATTTGTTTGGCGCAAATCAAAATGATAACCATCTTCCCCCTGCCAAAACAGAAGTGGGTACTGTAGTGCATCGTAAGACCTGTGGGTATCGGCAATTCTTCTGATGGTGCCACTCCTTTCTTCTAAAACTATGTCTCTTGCTCCATGCTGTTCTCCAACCATTATTACAGCCACTTCTGATGATGTCGGAGCGTTGAACCGCCTTTCATGCTCACCGCGTGGGGTTTTGTCGGCTAAAATAAGGAGTTTTAATTTAGGACTGATCTTTTCCATGGCCGATTTGAAGCTTTGGATGTAGGAGTTTTCATGATGAAGCATATATTGCAACTGAAGTACTATGTCCTCTCTGGTTTCTGGAACATTCCTACAACGTTTCTGCGCCTGTTCTGTTCTGTTGGCAACGAAATAAACTTGCATAAATTTGGGCTCTTCATTTGGTAGGGGCTGTAGACTGCCAATGCGATGATAAACTTGACCCTAAACTTTAAATGTTGGCATGTATCCAGGCTCTCTAATTTCTTTTGTTGTGCCGAAAGAGGTCATTTGGAAACAGGAATTGTAGCGTCTGATATTAGCTTGGAAGTGTTTGTCCTGTGAAGACTGGCCAATGAGGAAAGTGCGTAGGGGCTCAGGAGGATCTATTAACGGTGATAATCGAACTTTTCCACCACTGCAGCACATACCTGGGGCTTCACCTTTCCATTTCTTCGCCTCACAGTGTTGGCAAGTTTGCGACATTGAGCCGATGAGGCACGAAGGATAAGTAGCATAATCAGATGATGGTTCATAATCGAATGCCGCATTTTCTAAATGCCTCCAGAGACGCATTCGAGTAGTAGTTGTTGCAGTTGTAACTCTCTGCAGTCTTGAGTTTCTCTCTGGGGTGTTTTCTTCTTCTCTTCCTCTTTGATTAATTTCTCTCACCTGTTGCTGTCTTGAGTTTCTTTCTGGGGTGGTTTCTTCTTCTCTCCTTCTCCGACTTCTTTCTGCGTCCTCTCGCTGCCTTGATTCTCTTTCTGGGGTGGTTTCTTCTTCTCTCCTTCTTCGACTTCTTTCTGTGTCATGTCGCTGCCTTGCTTCTCTTTCTGGAGTGGTTTGTTCTTGTCTCCTTCTTCGACTTCTTTCTCTCTCCTGTCGCAGTCTTGCTTCTCTTTCTGGGGTGGTTTCTTCTTGTCTCCTTCTTCGACTTCTTTCTCTCTCTTGTCGCTTTTTATTTTCCAAGCATTTCTTTTTTCGAGGGGGCTGCGGCATATTTCTTCTAAAATCTGAAAAGCAAAAGGTAAGCAACCAACAGAAGAATGATTACAAAAACTGAAGAAAACGCTACAATAAAGAAATCAATTGTTATAATCGAACGTTATTTGAAAATAAATAATAGCAACACGATCAGTGAGTCAAAAAACCATGATTAATATTTATTAAGAAACAAAAAGTTTATAAAATGCAATTCTGAAAAAAAAAAAGAAATTAATGTGTCATGAAAACAGCAAACTAAAGCTACAAAAAAGAAATGAATTGTAATTAATCGATTTAATGTATCGTCAAAACTGCAAACTAAGGTTAGAATAAAGAAATCAAATATTACAATCGAACGTTATTTGAAAACAAATAATAATATCAGTGAGTCAAAAAAACCGTGATTAATATTAATTAAGAAGCAAAAACGGAAGAACAAAAAGTTTATAAAAAAATACTAATTAAGAAACAAAAACTTTATAAAAAATGCAATTCTGAAAAAAAATTTTAATGTGTCATCAAAACAGCAAGCTAAAGCTACAAAAAAGAAATGAATTGTTATGAATCGATTTAATAAGTTGAAGATAAATGATCGCATAAAATCACAATAATAGCAACACAATAATGCAAATTAAGAAACAAAAACTGAAGAAAAAAACTTTATAAAAAATTAAAAAAAAACCGTCTGATTTTTTTTTTTTTTTTTTTTTTTTTTTTTTCCCCAACGGATATATGAATTCGAAAGTTGCTGTTATCTCAGAAGATATTGAAATTAAGAAAAAGCCGTAAGCGAAAAAGATGTTTATTTTTTAAAGCTCTTTCCAATAATATAACATTTGTGTCAGTACAATAAAAAAAAAAAAAAAAACGGAAAATTTTCCAAAAGATGGTCGCCAGAATTGTTTCTCAAAAGGAGCTGGTACAACCCCTGAATCAGCTATCGGCGAGTAGCGATCTCGAGAAGAAGTTTTATAAATAATTTTTGTAAAATTTTTCTAATTCAAAAATCGAAAATCGGGTTTCGAGGTCTGGTGGCCATCCCCATCTTAGCGAGAGAAAAAGGCGCCCAAAACAGGTATTTTGCTTGGCGAGAAAAAAAGTCGCCAAATATCTGATTTGGGGGGAGTATATCAAAGTAGTTCCCATTGCAAAAATTAAGAAAAACAATAAAATCTCTTGGCTCGGATTTACTGTACGGTCGCTCTTGGCGCGATTTTCCAAAGTTGGCGATAAATAACATTTTCTGACAATCCAACCAATTCTGATTAATCGCAGATGAAGGATTCCAACCAATAAAAAATGGGAGATTCTGACAAACTGGGAACCAACCAATGAAAAATGGAATATTTTACTTATTTTCAGACTTCCCTTGTGCAGATTGGCAAGATTTTTGGCGATGTTTTAAAAAATCGCCAAGAGCGACCGTACAGTAAATGTTTACCAATCTCCTTTTTTTTTTTTTTTTTTTTTTTTTTTTTTCCCTTTTGGTTGCTATGTTAAACCGAGTCGGTTGCGATGGCTTACATGGTATTTATTTTGATAAATCAAATCGAATCGACAAATTTGAAGTCTTCGGCATTTGTAATTCGAATGTTGAGTATAATACTTCACTTATTGTGGTTTTGGTGATAGAAAGATTTCAGATTTTCGTTTTTCATTTTTATTCTAATTCAAATAAAAAAAAGTTTGATTCCTTGTAGATTTTCTTAATAACTTTGCTTAAGGAATCAAGTATTTTTGTTCATTTTCTATATTTATTTAGTTTAATGATTTTAATTAGAAATATTTTATATAAATTAAAATTAGATGTAAGTTTGATTTCCAAACGATTTCTTATTAAAAAAGTTTAAGTGTATCTAATAAATTCTTCAAAGTTTTTATTTGCTTTCAAGAATTTGAGAAAACTTGAATGATAAATAAACTGCTATTCGTTTGTGCTAAAATGAATAAAAATTAGAATTTCTTGAAGAATGTATTGAGTCAATAATATAGTATGAAAATGGGTACTTCTTCATTTCACCGGTGCAAGTTATAAAGTCGCCAAATGGCATTACTATGCGTAACAAAAAATTTATAACCAACTAAAATTATTCATGCCAAGGACGTAAAGCACATTTTAACCTAAGATTCAAAACACTGATGACAATTTTTCCACATAATGCAAATGAATATCTAGATCCGTTGTAGAAAAAGTCCTTAATAGGTGAAAATGCGCTTTAGGTCCCCTACTTGGCGCGTTTTCAAAATCGCCAATGCCATGGCGAAAATTCTACGGCTATTTCAAAGTGAAACTTAATTAGCGACCAATGAAAAGACTAAAACAAAAGGATAATTAATGAGCATGAGTGAAAAAGCGCATCAAATTCGCGAGTTGGTGAAGTAGGGGAACTAAAGTGCAATTTAACCAACAAAAGAATATGGAATTAATTTTATAATACACACATACACAATCAGCCAGTTTAACAATATAAAATTCCAAACACGAAAAACAAAAAGCATCATACTTATAACTTAAAAGGGATAAAAAGAAATTATTGGTTGTATCCCAGTGTACGGTACGCTATTTTTATACAATTAATATAATTATGGAATATACAATTAATATCATTATATAATATAAAATTATATTATTTTATACAAATAATATAATTTTATACATTATTATATACAATTAATTATAATTGTATATATGATTACCGTTGTATATATGCGTACCGTATAAGGAGCGTACCATTCACTGGGAATTAACCGAAATTATTAAAGGCGGAAAAAATTATAAGGGTAAGTAAAGTCCAAATTTTAAAATGCAAAATTAAGATTTCATCTTGATTATTATTAGTTATTATCTAAAACATAAATAATAACATTTTATCACTCACTCATAATTTTGGCTTCATTTTTTTTTATTCTTCCATAAAAGCTGATCCTCTACTTTGTAGGTGGAGTTTTTTCTTCCCCAGGTTTCTTTTCTCCTGGTTTTCCTCCTTTATCATCAGGCTGTCCGGGTTTTTTCTCACCAGGTTTTTCTTCAGGCTTTTTAGGATCCATTTCTTCTCCCACGGGAATTAAATACTCAAATGAAAATATGTGATGAATATTTTGCTTTAAGTAAACTATGCAGTAACGCAGCTTATCAAATCAAAATTAGAATGTGAAATTCTGAAAATTGTCTCACTTCACTCGCGTATCATATCCACGTAGCACCTTCTCACGTGGATGTTCAAACCAGCCTTTACAGTTTTAAATAACTGTAACAATTTTTACTTCTGGAAACGTCTAGAAATTTCTGTAAAGTTTCGAATAGAGGGCGCTAGTTTCTCAGTTAATAGGAAAATGGTTCCTATCATAACTTACCGCTGTTGTACTTCTTACATGTTTATATTATTGCAGACTAATACAATAATATTCCATGTTTCAAAATTGATGTCGGATTTAAAATTGATAGCAATCAAAACATTAATTTATATTCAATGAAACTTACTACGTTATAAATCAACTTCGATTCAAATTAAAGTTATTTCATATTGTAAGTGCGAATGATGAAAACTTTCCGAATTTCAGTAAAAGAAATCATTATAATCATAGAGGTTGCCTTTGACTAACTTTTTAGTCAAAAAGGGAATAGTTATCCGAATTCAGCGACATTAAATGAATGAAACTTTTATTTCTTTTTTACCAGTTAATAACAATCATGTAAAAATAGGGGAAATGGCGGCATTTTTAAACAACCAAGCTAACAACATTCAAATTAGGAATATACTTTATGGTGCCTCTTTGATTCTCGCAAAGTTGTAATCACGATTGATCGCCAAGCCGGGCAAACCCCAATCATATTCCGATAGCAACAGGGGAATTCATTTTCTGTGCCAACAAAAATCACCAATAAAAACGATAGCCAAACAAAAATCGCCATGTTTGCCAAGGGGCCATCTTAAAGTATAGTTTTACCATAATTTGACATTGGTAACGAACAAATTTTAAATGGACAGACAGACACACATTACACTTGCTTTTATTATCTATCTATAACCCCGGAATCAGCTATCGGCGAGCAGCGATCTCGAGAAGAAGTTTTATAAATAATTTTTTTAAAATTTTTCTAATTCAAAAATCGAAAATCGGGCTTCGAGGTCTGTTGGCCAGCCTCCTTGTGCTTCCGTGTAAAAAATTCCAGGTCCCTTCGTGCGATAGATTTGGCTGGAGAGCTCGGTCAGACAAACGGACAGACACATTACACTTGCTTTTATTATTATAGATGAACCTTGCAGCATATCATGTTTTAAAAATAATTAATAAAAAGTACACTACTGGCCATTAAAATTGCTACACCAAAAAGGCAGCATGCTACAGACGTGAAATTTATACGAAAGGAAGAAAGTGCTGTGATTTGTAAATGATTAGCTTTTCAGCGCATTCAGACAAAGCAGACGCCAGTAGCGACACCTACATTGTGTTTAAATGAGGAAATTCTTATGCCGGTTCCTCATACACAAATTGCATTTGGACGTTGTTGCCTGGTGAATAGTTGTTGTGATGCCCTGTGTAAGAAGGAGAAATGCGTACCAGCATGTTTTTGACTTTGATAAAGGTCGAATTGTAGCATACCGGGATTGTGGTTTATCTTAACGCAGTGTTGCTGCTCGTGTCGGTCGAGATCCAATGACTGTTAGCAGAATATGGAATCGATGGGTTCAGGACGGTAATACGGAACGCCATGCGGGATATCAACGGCCTCCTATCACTAGCAGCCGAGAAGACAGGCATATTATCCGCATGGCCGTAATGGATCGTGCAACCACATCACGAGCCGTGAGTCATGATACGGGGTCGTTTGGAAGACAAGTGCCTGCACGAACAGTTCGACGACGTTTGCAGCAGCATGGACTCTCAGCTCGGAGACCATGGCTGCGGCTTCCCTTGACGCTGCGTCATAGACTGGAGCACCTTCAATGGTGTGGTCAATGACGAACCTGGGCGCATGAATGGCGAGACGTCATCTTTTCAGATGAATCCAGGTTCTGTGTACAGCATCATGATGGTCGAATCCGTGTTTGCCGGCATCGTGGTGAACGCACACTGGCAGCGTGCATTCGTCATCGTCATACTGGCCCATCACCTGGCGTGATGGTATGGGTTGCCATTGGATACTCGTCTCGGTCACCTCTTGTTCACATTGACGGTGCTTTGTACAGTGCACGTTACATTTCTGTTGTGTTACGACCCGTGGCTCTACCCTTTATTCGAGGTCTGTGAAACCCTACGTTTCAGCAGGATAATGCCCGACCGCATGTTGCCGGTATTGTACTGACCTTCCTTGATACGGAACATGTTTGGCTGTTGCCCTGTCCAGCATGTTCTCTAGATCTTTCACCAATAGAAAACGTCTGGTCGATGGTTGCCGAGAGACTGGCTCGTCACCAAACGCCAGCTGCATGGCCATCTGTACCTGTACATGCAATCCAATCTCTGTTTGACTCAATGCCCAAGCGTATAACTGCTGTTATTACTGCCAGAGGTGGTTGATCTAGGTACTGATTTCTCAGGATCTATCCAGCCAATTTTTTTCAAAATTTAATCACTTGTTATTTCTTGTATAATATATTTGTCTAATAAATATCATTTTGTTATCTGCATTTCTTCCTGGTGTAGCAATTTTAATGGCCAGTAGTGTACTTCTACTTGAAGAAGACGTCGACAGAGCTTTCAGAGAGAGCTGTTTAACATAACATAATTTTAATTGTTCACACTATCTCTTTTCTTAATTGCTAGCAGTAAACGTAAGGAAATCTAGTGCTTTCGCAGAAAGAATATGGTTAATTAATTTTTTTCGAGGTGAAAAATTATGTTTTTATAAGATTTTACATTGTTTTGTGCATACGTGTACTCGTAGACAGTATAATATTCAAAATATATTGTGAAATTAAAGTTGTATTTCATAATGATACCTGTGATTATAAAGAACGAATTGAAATTTGTCGTCTTTAATTTTATTTCCATGGTCAATCTTCTACAAAAGCGGCAAAACAACTTGGTTACACAAAACTTAAGAATGAAAAAATGTCAAAGATTTGATAAAATGTAGAAAAAACCTGTAATCTATTAACAATCATTTGGAAGTTAACGTCAATTAAAGGAAGTATAAATATATCAGAATATGTCCGATATTATCTCTGCCTGTTTGGTGTAATTTTAGATTTGTTTTTCTTATTGTTACCATTTCTTTGCTCTCGGGATATAAGATGTCGTTAATTTAAGACCCTAAATTAATTGTTTTGAGCATATTTAATGTCAGTGGGGCATATTTTGTAATCATTCACATTATATTTTACGAAAATTATAGTTAAACTTTAAATTTTGAGTTATTTGATATAAAACTTAGTATTAATCTTCACATGCTGACCATATTATATTTCGAATTTCGTAGCAGAGGACTATAATTAGTATTTTTGTTATAATAAAAGACATGGACATTTATTGTTTCTTGTTTTTAATTTTAAATAGCGATAGGTTTTCTCGAATATTGCATTAATGTCGTTTGCTTGGACTTGTAAATATTGAGAAAATTATTTAAAACCTATGTCTTATGTTCAAATTATATTAAATTTTAAATGAAAAATATCAAATAATATTTTACAGTACTTTCTATAAATGTATTAAAAGCTTCGATAGTTTAGACCAAGACATTTTCTTGTTATTTTATCAATAACTGATTTGTCATAAAATTGTATAAAATTATCAATGTTCATAAGAAATAATAAAACTAAAGAGTAAATTTTAAGAACATCTTATTTGAATTGCAAATTTTAACCTGGGCCTTCATTATTCTGCTCCATTTCACTCTCTGCTTGGTGTAATTGTATATATATATATATATATATATATATTACTTTTTTGAGCTACTATTAATGAATTTGTTTGTGTGTATAAATTTAAAGAGAAGTCTTTCACTCAAAAGTAACCGAAAAATGCTGTTAATTGTATAGTTCGGATATTTTAATCACCCTATCTGTCTTTGCTTTTCTTTCAGGCACTAGTTGTTTTTATGCTGCACTGTTTATTTTTAGTCTATACTACCTTTTGACGCAAAATATATGTTTTTATTTTAAATATATAATTTAATTTTTTTAAGAACAGATTTTTTGAAAATCACATTCATCAGTCTTTTAAAATTACAATGCTCAGAAGCGTGTGGTGAACGGTGAGTAGCCTGAACACTGGACACTTCGTTTAAGTCAGGTTATTAGGTTATAGACGATTTTAATAAAAAAATAATTTAAAAAAATATTAGCATATTCACATAATTAAGCAATAGATTGTTGTTTTACTTTTTTTAGATTTAATAGCATTAGACATATATTTCACTACTTAAACAAATAAAATACACTGTGCTCAAAACAATTAAAGGATATTGTAAGTTTTAAAAAAAATAAAGACATAAACAATTTTTTTTTTCTTTCTGATGTTCAAACTGTGGAGTATGCTAATTTTATGATCGACGAGTTAAAAACGTCGCTTCAGCGGCAGTGAATGAATATGGACCTTCAACTCACGCAAAGACAATGAAGACAAGGATGATCGGCATTCAGTGACTCCTTTGTTTCGATGAGTACAATGTCTCAGTGAAGTCATAGCGATTCAGAAGCTTGGAGAGTTGTTAGTAGGTTAGAAGGGGGCCACGCTCAAGCCTAAGTAGCGCAAGCCATTGGAGTATCACAAAGTGTGATTTAAAGGATCTGGAAGTATTTTTTGGAGTCTAGAAATGCAAGCCAAAGGTCAGGGCAAGTTCTTAAACGGGCAATAATGCAAAATATAGATCATTATTTAGCGTTACTGGCTCGAAGAGTCCGAAATATGAACGCTGCTTTTCTAAAACAACACCTTCGCATCTCTACTGACACCACGGTTTCAACTTAGACTGTCCGAAACCGGCTCCATGGTGTAGGTATGTATGCTCGCCGACCGATGGTATGTGTGAAACTAACATCAAGGCATCGTCACGACCGCAGGGAGAGGTCAACAGAGCACGTGAACTGGAGGAGAAATGAAAAGAGCAATGTTCTCTTTTCTGACGAGTCCGGTTTTTATGTTCATCCTGATAATAGGCGTATTTTCATCTGGAATAACCGTGACATTAGGAATAATCCTGCGTTCGTGCACGAAAGTGTCTGATTTAATGGTGGGGGAACGTTGTTTTATGGTAGCATCTCCATTGACAGATGCACAGATCTCTATATCATTCCAAATTCTGTTTTTTCCTTTTGTACACAAATACTTAATGAAATGCAGATTTTTCTGCCAAACATTTGTAATTTATTCTCATATAACCTACTCTGTCGACCATGTATCAATCAGCTAAAATTTTTCCCAGCCACAAGATCCATCTAAAATCGCAATATCCTGTAATTGTTTTAAGCAGTGTATAAAAATGTAACAATGTTTACAATTTTTTCAGTTGTTTGAACTTGTGTTTGTTCGAAATTTAGATTAATTTTTATATCCGTATGTCAATATACAGACTCTTGTTTAAAAATTCATGCAGTATAAATTATTATATGATTCCACTTAATCATAAACGTATGACTAGAATACAGATAGTAATTCAAATTAATTCTCATTTGTAATTTCAATTCTCAACGCAATGTTTTCAAGAAAACGTCAACTTAACAACTATCGATTATATATGACATGTGATTCATTTCGATTTGAGTGAGGTGTATATTTTTTGAAAGCAACCAAAGCCATTAAATGTATTTTAAATTGCATATTATAAATAATTAATGTGTCATAAAAGACTATACATTTTTAAATATCTGTTATTTGTCTTCCATACTAGGGAATCTCAAGAATATTGCCATTTTTCGCTTGGTTATTTAAATCATCGCCATTTATAATTGAATATCTTTCCACTTTCTCACTGGACTCTATAATTTTCTGTAATTAGGCTATATTCTAGTAATAAATGAAAAATGTATTTGCATTTATTTATCAATATTTCTGAGGTGCATCCCATTTAAATTTTTCTAAAAGGGACATTGGTTATGTGGGAACTTTGCAACAATTCTTTCGAGTAACTAAGTCAAGATACGGAAATACATAAGTTTTAGTTTGAAGGGTTATATAAATAGTTGGATGATATATGGTGAGAGAAAAATGTTTTTAGAAATTTGTTTTAAGTTATTGAAAGATATTTTTTACATACCTTTCTAGAATTAGCTTAGTTTTTAAATGTAGTATCTTTAGTGTGATTGAAGCTACATGTTATATCGAATTTCTTAATACAAATAATTTGTCATTGAAATGTCAGTTGTTACAAAATTCTAAGAGATATCTTTCAATCAAGAGTAACTTGAAGTTAAAACAAAATTAATAAGTTGGATATTTTAATTATCTCTATTTTTATGACGCTTTCCATTTCTCACATGCACTATTTGATTTTATAGTAGGTTGTTACTTTTTAGTTAGTACATGCATATTTACATTTATATAATCGATGTCTTTATTTGATTATCAGTATTTTAAATCACTATAGAGAAAGACATGTCGCAGATTTCTCATATCACTTAATCAATAATGAGACGTTGAGAAATGTGAAGTCAATGGTGTGTCGCATGTACCCTGTACACAACGCTCACCTTTATTTTAATATTATAAATAATTTCTTTTGAAGAGCAAGTTGACAAAGACGTATAATCAAGCTTCAAGTTTTCCGATCACTTTTTCTCAGATTTAATAACAGTAGGTGTAAGACAAGACAAGTATACCAAATCATTTTTTTCACCACGGAGGAAAAAATATTTCAATATTTTAAAATATAGTTTTACAATATATATATTGGAAAGGCAAAGACCTGTAATGCATTGAAAAGTAATTATTTACTTTTATCATGTCTTTTATGATTTAGACGACGTTTGTTGCCTAAATAATAAATATCAATTTGGTCCTGAATATTTGACTGACAAAAATGAAGATACACATTTAATATTAACAAATAGCATTATTTTCGGTTGCTATTGAGGAATTAGTATGGCGGCATTCATTTAATATTCAATAAGATTTTAACGACTTATTATTTAACTGTAAATGTGTTTTTAATTATCAGCATACGGATACAAAAAAATTATATAAATTGTTACACTGACGTTTGTTTGATATCCGGTGAAAAAATATATTATTGATATTCAAAGGTTATGCATTTTATAGCAGATTTTAATTTTACATCAACTGCTATTATTTATGAAATAAGAGCCAATACATCTATGTCAGGATTATTTCATCGTCTTTGAAGGCATTTTCATGAAGTGGATCTTTTTCTAAAAAGTAAGTGGTTGACTTATTTTTACAGTTTACAAATGGCAAGCAAAATGATTGGAACATTTTATCTAACGTACTTTTTACTTAGATTTTAAAATAAAAAGTTAGTTTACGTTTTTAGAGATTTTATACGATTTCTTTTATATACGTGTGCTCGTAAACATAATCATTTAAAATATTCATAAGAAAATATATTGTTGAATTCCAATTGATTTTTAAATGAAGGCTGTGATTATAAAGAATGCATTGAAATTTTAATGAATGCATTAAAATTTTTCGTTACCAATTATACTTTCAATATATATATATATATATATATATATATATATATATATATATATATATATATATATATATATATATATATATATATATAACAATTTCTAGTACAAATTTAAGAAAGAAAAGGTCTTAAAAGTTTGATAAAGTGTAAGAAAGTCAAAGACCCATTATCTATTAACAATCAATTGAAAGTGAACATACCTTTCTCCATGTATAAATATCAATATGTGTTCGTTATTGTTTGGTTGGTGTAGTTACAGATTCTTTTATTTATTTATCTTTTACCACTTCTTTGCTGCGTAAGCGTCTGATATTATTAATTGCAGACTGAAAAGAACGTGGTTTTTGCATATTTAATAGTCAGGGGAGAATATTCCGGAAACATTTGTATTATGTTTTACACAAATCGTAGTTGAAATTCAGGACGGATGTCTTGAATTGTTGAAAATGTTGATTTAAAAATTAGAGTTAATCTTAACATACTAGTGCATGACTGTCTTTGAAAGATTGTAGCAATGAACTAACATTAAGATTTTTTTTCTAAAAATAGAGGTCAATTTATATTACTTTTTCTACAATTTATATTGTTTCTGTATAGCATCAGATTTTTTTTTAATTTTTCACTAATTTTTGTGTTCTAATACTTTTAAATATTGAGAAAAATATTTAAAACGTATGTCATGGGTTAAAATTATATTAATTGAAAGCATTCGCAGTTTTTTGTTTATCTTGAGATATAAAAAGTCATTAAAGAGCTTTAGAAAAAGTTTTCAGTTTAATGAATTTACAGCTCAAAGTGTAACTAAATAGCCCATGCTTGCTTATCATTATTTAAAGTGTAAATGTTGTATTTTCAGATCTTCTTTCAGCTTTAATGAATAAATTGCTGAATTTAAGTTAATTATCTTTTCCCTGCATCTATAACAAAGCGCTTATAACAGATGGGAATAGAATAAAGAAGACATACCAAGCGATAAATTACGTTATTTAAAGTTACTCATATTTCGGTACATAACATTCACAATTTTGTTATATTATACGGGGAATGAAATTCATCGAATTAATGTATAATACAGATTTTTGACGAAATTATTATGGATAATACAAAGAAACAATATTATTATAATGAAACCAGAAATTAATAAAGGAAACCTCATCAAGATATTACTCGAAAATACAGCTTTTAATTAAAAATCCAAACCAAATATCATGCATCATTTCCTATCTCAATCTGCTCAACTTTTGAAAAAATTTTTATTCCTAACATGTCTTATGTATGTCATTTAATGCCTTCGTTAATATTTTTGAAAATATTACAGAGTAAAATGAAGCTAGTAAAAGTGAATTGTTTTAAATATCTTTGCATTCACAGCTTTCGCGTAAGATTAAATGGTATTTAAAAAAAAATGTTTCTTATATATTTATTCCATGTGATATTGTTTACCAATATATTCATATAAAAATAATATAAATCAGCAGACACACAATATCATATCTCCCTAAGTTAAAAATGTGAAAATAGTCGAATGGAATGCATTCTGTCCAACCGATAGACTTATTTGAATTTGCTGCTATTAAATATCGTAAAAGAGAATTCAAATATCTCAGGCTTCCTCATAACTGAAAATAGAAATTTGTTTTAAATTGGAGCATTATTCTGAAGCAATTGTGTAATTTTGTTAAATCATTTTCAACGAGATAAAAGGTAATTTTTCTGCGGATCATTTAAGTTTCTGATTTTCAATTATTTCATCTTTTACACATATTTTAATAAAATTATTCATGTTGTAAGCAATATACTATCCCATATTGCAGCATTTATCAATGTGGTAACTGCAAAGTATTTTTCCTGTGATGACAGAAGAAAAAGAATGTTTTCAGAAAATAAAAATAGAATGATATTGAAAAGGCATGGATTATACTCGCAAACGCAGCATTACCGACAACAAGAAAACGCATAAGTATATAAATTTACAACCACACATAGTAGGATAGAGGCAGAATAATGAAAATAAAAGTTAAAATATCCAAGTTATAAACGACCTAATTTAGAGTTGATCCTAATTTGTTAATAACTATTTGACATTTTTAATTGTATTCTATTTTATAATAAAATTTCATTCATAAAATGGGAAATCTGCTGGTCAACTAGACATTGTGCTATTATTTCGGATGACCTAAAAATATATATATTCGCAGCTGAGGTAGAAATGAATGATTTATATAACATTTTAACATAAAGATATAATGAAGCTATCAATGTTTTCAATGATTAATTTCATTTTCATATAAATAGATTTAATTATATTTAGCAGTTCAAGAAATATGATTCATTTACCTTATTTTTTCATATTCACTTAGTGCATAAATTCATTTGAGCTATGAATTAACTTTTAAATGTACTTGCTCTTGTAGTTTTGATGTTTCAGAAAATGCTTCAAAACTATTTTATGTTTATCGTTAAGCATAATATGGAAGCTCTATTTACAAGTAATATTTTGAATAGTTCACCAAAACTAATTTCAATTTTATTGACCTATTATCATAAATATGAAGGAAAAGATCTAAATATATTATAAATGAAATTCTATGAATAAATACATTTTCCCATAGAGCAGAATAAAGTTGCGAGCAACAATTATCCATCATTTAATCAAGAGAATCCCAAAAATATTGTATCATACGGTTTGTATGAACAAATCACAGCCATCTAAATTTGATTTTCTCTATCACGATTTGGCTTAACTGAGTACCGTTTGCTTTCATACCTGCTAACGTTAATAAATATATTGAAAACTACATTTGTTTGCTGTGTCACTACAATTTAAACTTCAAAAACAAACATTGATTTTCTTAAAAAAATAATTTTTTGTACCAGGTCAAGGAAAGCTGATATTTATAGCTTATAAAACCGATTGAATTTACTAGTAACGAATCCGTAACAGTTTATTATCTTTTCTTATAAATTGGATATAGAAATTAAAACCATCTATAAATAAATTACTTGATGCTTTACTCGAGACAAGGAGATATTGTGTGAAGTGTTATATGTGCCTTGTTGCGTATTTTTATGGTTTTATTGTTATCAAAAATGGATTTGTTTCTGTGTATAAAATCAAAGAGACTTATTTCAATCAATAGAAACTAAATTTTAATGCTAAAAAAAAATAGTTCACAAATGTTTAAAAAATTGACATATTTATGGTACTCTACTTTTTTTCAGGCATTGTTTGTTTCGCAAATAGAGTGTTTAATTTTTTGTTTATACACGTTTTTTCCGCATGATTCTAGTTGATATATCAAAATATTTATTTATATATACTAGAAACAGATATTTAGAAGATATCATTAATGAATTAGTCAAAGTTGTGCGACGTTGAGTAGCTTGAAGTAAACGGTTAACAGACTATAGACACAAAGCATTGCTTACCACACTCCTCAATGTTATAGACGTAAATCTTGAGTGCCCTTTATAAAAATATACAAAATGGAATATTTAAGAGATGGCTGCTTTGTTTTTTATGATTTAATAGTAGTAGCCATATTAATTTCAACGTTTAAAAAAATAAAATGTAAAGATATACTTGTATACAAATTTTTTTTCACGCAGTATAAAACTTGAGTTTATATGAGATTTTGTATCATATTTTATATACGTGCGTGTGTGTGTGTGTGGTGTTACAAAGATTTATACTTATCAGAGTTGAATTTTAGCTCGTATAAATTAAATACGTACTTTGAATACTCATAGAGAGAGGATATTGCTAAGTTTTTAGTTTATATATAAATTTAGACTGAAGGAAATTTACTAAAGGGCCTTCAACAAAAACTACATTTTAAATAATTTTCAGATAAATGCTCTATATTCAATTATAAATATTACTCAAATATATTAATAATATAAATCATTTATAAAATTGAATTAAATGCGTATTATAATACTTATTATAATATTTAACGTATGTATTTTAATATTTAAATAATTAATTTGATAATGTAGATTATATCATTACATAACTTCAATTCACTTAATTTAAAAATATTAGTTAATCTAATGAAAAATAGAAATTTAATACAAATATTTTAGATGTTAAACTATAAATATTTAATATTTTATCCTTCGATTCACAATGAATTATTATTAAAGTAGTAAATAAATTAAAATATTAATAATATTTAATTCAAGGTATGCTGCAATAAAATAATATTGTAATAAAATAATGGAATAAACATAGTAATGGTTGTTAATAAACACTTAAGCTAATGATATATATAAAATTATATAAGTTGTTAACTACACTGATGTAAAAAAAAAAATAAATAAATAAATAAATAAAATAAAAAAAAAATAAAAAAATCTCAACACCAAAAAGGAAATGTGCTAGTGAAACGAAGTTTCACAGGCGTATTCATACAACTGAAAGATGACTTCGATTGAAATTTTCCGCTCGGCGCATCAATGTGACGCTAGTAGAGACACATGGAAGACGCTTAGGTTTGCTTTAAATACACGCTGTAACGTTCCTGAGCGTTATTTAGCGTTGAGATTTGATGAAATGAGTTGATGCTAGTACACAATTCCTTTAAGAAGACGACAAAGCCATTATCAACTGCTGACTTAGTTGCAACAAGGTCGTATAATAGGCCTACGAGAGGTGGATTTTCTTTCTACGAGATTGCAGAAAGGCTTGGCAGGAATGCGTCTACTGTGCATGAGCAACAGTTGGAACCACAGTGTCACAACAAATTGTTACCAATCGGTTAATAAAAGGACATTCTGAGCTAGATGTCCTGTAGTGTGCATTCCACTAACGCCAATCCACTGCCGTTTGCGACGTCAGTGGTTTCAGGCTCGAGTTCATTGGAGGATTAATCTAAAACATAAGAAAGAGAGCTATAGATAAAATTATTCTTTTCAACAAATTATGATATTTATAGATAAAAGTATAAAATTTTGTTGAATTTAATATAATATAATTTACAAAATTATATGTTTATTGTTAATTAAACTCTTCTGACTTCAGCAAATTTTACCACATCTACAAATAAATCTTTTCAAATGAAATTTAATTTAAATGCTTACTTTACTGTTGATGACAATAATTTTAAATTATATTAAATTTTGTCTTGTTCTTTATATACAACAGAATACTTAAATATTGTAGACAATTTAACACTAGAGCATTCGTATTTGACTTTCATAGTATGAATAATAAAATGACTTACAAAAGTCTTCGCATATTGCTACAAAATATCAAATTTTCTTAAAACAAATGATCAGAGATTTGTTTACCTGGGCTATATTTTGAAAAAAATAAGAAGAGTGTTAAAAGAATATATCATATTGACATACTGATTTACATAAGGCTCAAAAGGAAAAGTATCTATTTAACAATTCCAGGGTAAGTGGGCTGTGAAAAAAATGAAAGATTTGAAGACTTGGTGAAAGGTTAAAATCGAGTTGACTACTTTTCATATTCCAGTTCAGATATACCATAAGTAATTTAATTTATGCTGTAGATCCTTAAAGTTGAATTTTATAGCATGCATTTACTACAAAATATCAAATAAAATCTCATATAAACTTGGGTATCTCACTCGGCTATTAAATCTGAAGAAAGTTAAAGCAACATTTTGTATACAAATGTATCTTTGTATTTTATTTTCCTCCTCAATCTCAACTATAATTTTCGAGAAATATAAAACAGAAGATTAAATAATATTCTCCACTGATAATTTAATGTGACCTTTTAATTCCTAATCATACAGTTTATCCGTTGCTTTCATTGAAGAAATAATAATGAAATATAAAATTGCTGTGACAGATTTGAAAGTATTATTCATAATTATAGACATCATTAAAGATTTCATTGAAATTTAATAATATATTTCTATTCGATTTTCTATAAAATATGGCTTTTTCCACTAGTATACGTAGGTATAAAAGGGAGGCTGTTTTAGGAATGCAATCCTCTTATAAATTTTAAAAAGCATGAATATTGCTTCCGGTTTTTTATTGCCTTTAAAAAGAAAATATAATTTTTTTTAAAATACTTCTGTATCAATTTATTTCTAAATTCTTTCTCAGTACGGTCAAATTTAGCTAGAATTCTCTCTGAGAGTAATTTCATTTGTTATTATTATGGACATAATTTGCGAAATCTTAAGAGTATCATCCATACATATATTGAACATATCAAAGTAATTAAGGAAATATTTATAATTATTATTGTTATCTGATATGAAACATGCATACCAAAGTTAAATGTCGATTTGTTTATGCATATTACTTTATAAAACTATTTTATAAAAATATATTCTTCACAGATTTGTCTAACATGTATGAAGATTTATTTTCTAGAAATATAAACAGAATAATTTTATCAGTATTACTTTTTAGACTTTTGATACAATTTAATCACCTTGAGCATTTTTATGTCTTATAAACTAATTGGATATTCTTAACAGCAGTAAACTGAAAAGTAAAATATTGTACATCCATCTATGACTACTAAGATAGAGATATTTAATATTTACAAAAATATTCAAAAGAATATATAGAGCTTTATATTTGAAAATACCTAAAAGTTAAAATAAAAGTGCATTATTAATAATTATGTTCATATTTTTAAAAATAACTTTAGGAAATGTATATTGTATTAAAAAAACAGTTAGATACACAAATACAAAAAAAAACATAATAATTTTATTATTAACAGATTGTTAGAGAAAAAAGAATCAGATGATACTTATAAATCTTTAGCATTTTTCGATAACTTAATTATATTAAGTTTCGGAGTAAATAATCAACATATAAATTAGCAGAATTTGCATTATGCTTTGCATATTCCAACACTAATTTCTCAAAGCCATTTGAAAATAATAACCTGTATTTCACTTCTGAAATGGCTTTTCTCGGGCTTAAATTAAGCTGTGATCTTAAAATTGTAATCAATTATGTGAATTATCTATATAAATATATTGCAGAAATTTAAGTATTTCTTAAATTAAAGGATAAATCTAAAACATAAGAAGGTGAATTACGGATAAATTATTCTTTTCAACAAATTATTAATTTTATAGATAAAAGTATTATATTTTGTTGAATTTAATATAATATAATTTACAAAATTATATGTTTATTGTTAGTTAAAATCTTCGGACTGAATGTTTGACTTAGCAAATTTTACCACAACATGTACAAATAGATCTTTTTAAATTAAATTTAATATAAATGGTTACTTTACTATTAATGACAATAATTTTAAATTATATTAAATTTTGTCTTCTTCTTTATACATAAAAGAATAATGGAATATTTTATAAAATTTAACACTTGAGCATTTGTATTTGACTTTCATAATGTGAATAATAAAATGGTACCAAAAGTCTTAGCATATTGCTATAAAATATCAAATTTTCTTAAAACAAATGATCAGAGATTTATTTTCCTGGGCTATATTTTGAAAAAAATAAGAAGAGTGTTAAAAGAATATATCATATTGACTTAATTATTTACTTAAAACTCACAAGGAAAAGTATCTATTTAACAGGTACAGTTCCAGGGTAAGTGGATTGTGAAAAAAAAATTTTTAGCTTTGAAGACTTGCTGAAAGGTTAAAATCGATATGAGTACATTTCATTTTCCAGTTTAGATATACCTTAATTAATTTAATTTATGCTGTAAATCTTTAATGTTGAATTCTTTGATCATAATTTTTTAACACAATCTTAAAATATGTGTGTAAACCTGACTCCAGCACCTATATATATATACATCAATTTGTCTTTTTATTTAATTTTTTTCAAGCCACTGACTGGGAATTTAAAAATTGAGATCCTCATAATAAAGTGATGGCATACCAAGAATGAATTGGTAAGTAAATACTAATTTTTCAAGGCAAATGAAATTTTCTGTCATACTTGCCGTATCCCTATGCTATTCCTACCTGATTTCATGCGGTTCCGATTCTGAAAATCTTTAAAATACTAAAAATGGAAATCTTTATCCATACGTATGAGGAAATCTCCTGAAAATGAAATTTTCAATTTGATTTTAGATCAATAGCTCTGCATGTGCGACTACAAGGCAGTAATTTATTTGCACCAGTGACTACTGCTGAAATTACTTACACCTTATATTGGAAACGATAGTTTGTTAATAAAGATATTTCACGAAGTTTTTAATAAGATATTTACCTCATAATTAGAAAAAATGAGAAAACTTAAAAAACATTACTAATGATATATCGATGCTTGTAAAAATCTTCTTTTTGATCACTTGCTATTTTACGCAATTCGAAAAGAGTAAAAAAAAAAAAGGTCAACTGTGTCCTACATCTCTTCTACCACAAGATACTCCAACATCTATTGTTGGGTTGATGTTAAAACGTCCTTAGCAAAATTGAGGCAAATTCATTTTGTTGCGAAAACGAAAAATGTATTTACCTTATGTTTTTTGTTTAAATTAAAAACAGATTTGATCCTGAATGTTTGACTGCAAATAATTTGAAGATAGACAGATTATATCAGTTTGGGGAAAAAGTAATCCATTATTTTTTCGTTAGACGGCTGTAGTGATCGATATCTCGTGAGGTATCTATCAAACAATTTCAGATTTATGCTCGTTGGAAAGGTGACATTTGACACTAAAATATCCTCTTGCGGTTTTTTGTTTGATTAATTCAGTTACTAGTACAAGGTTTTAAAAATGGAAGACAACAAACAGAAAATTCGATACATTTTCGTTTTTCTCTTGTAACGGCGAAAAAGGTAGCCGGGTGGCTAAAATTGTGAAAGGTGTTTATCGTCCTATATAAGACTATGACAACCAGTTACGGACAGTTTTTGTTTCGTCGATTCCGTTCGGGTATTTTTGATGTTAGTGATGCACCTCGCATGTGGGTACAGCATCGTCGAAAATGTCTATAAAATATCAAAAAGGATTGAAGTAAACCGCATGTCAGCAGTCGTAACTCGCAAGACCTAAAAATCTACATGAAAGTTGTTTTAAACCTTTTTACAAAGCGAATCCTAAAGAAGTTATATAAAGTTCACGTAAAAATAATGGATTTCCTTTTCTCCAAACTAATTTATAAACAACTAGCATTGATTTCGATTAACATTGAGAAATTAGCATCAAAGCCTTCAGTTAATATTCAAAGGAATTTTAACAAATTATTATTTTTTTTATTTTTCAAATATTATTCTGTTTACCAGTATACGGACACAAGAAATAATATAAAATCTTATATTGACTTCTATTCAACACCCGGTGAAAATATATATTGCATTAAAACAGGACATGCGTATGTAACAAAAGCTGAGGATGCTTTCACATCTACAGTTATTATTTATGTAATGAGAGCTAATGCAACCATCTGAAGTTAAATTTTGTGTCTCTGTAAGCAAATTCTTAAAGTGGACTTTGGCTAAAACTAAGCTGTAGCCTCAAAGTGAGAGCCAAACAGTGTGTGCATGTTGCACACTATATAATATTTTCCTCAAGTTTCGCAGAGGGGAAGTTTTAAATATATAATAGATGACACTACTTCTCCAAATGTCTATTTCTATTAAACTAAAACAATAATATCTGTCATGAAAATAGATTATGATGTAATATATTAAACAAAACGAATAGAAGTGTATAAAAATAAGCACTGACTACGAGAAAGGAAGTGATAATAAGAATCTCGATGCTTTAAATAACCAATCTATACATTTAATACTTAGTTACTCTTTATTATAACATTGTAAATTTACTCAATGCACTAAAATAGACGGAATTAAAATATAAAAATGGAAAATTAAATATCCCAGCAATTAGTAAATTTTATCAGAGTTACTCCTGATTTGATAATGGCTTGTTGAAATTCTCTAATTCATTTTTTTTTTTTTTTTTTTTTTGAGAAATTAGGTATTCATAAAATAGAAAATCTGCTGAGAATGCCTAA
>JAPDSC010001710.1:0-18049 GCA_026290005.1 Latrodectus geometricus
TCTATATATAAGTCATAAATGACTGCCGTGCATAAAAACTGCCACGTCTGGTCCAATGATAAATGACCATTGGAGAATCTTATTCGGGAATTAAATGGTGAATTATATGCAAAATATTTTGACTATTTAACATTGCTGCAACCCAGCATTGGGGCAATAGAACATACCGTTGTACCAACATCAAAGTGGGCGGACACATTATCGAGGAGCCAGTGAGGACAAATAGCGAAAGGCCGCTGACAAAGGTGAGCTGATTTATACCTATTTTGCTTGGGTAGTATGTACCTATAATGTGAGTCTTGTTCATATAATAAAAAAATTATAAAATTAGACACAGCTAAATAATTTATTTTCTTATATTATTAAAATATTTATAAATATCTGTAAAGATGATTAACATCATATTGAGATTAAATCAAGACTCCACATTTATTATTAAAAAAATATATTTTGATATTTTCCGGAACTTACATTAAATACTAAATGAATTGTTTTGTAAATTTTAATTAGTAATCCAAAATGCTAAGTCTGATAGTAAAAAACAAAAATATATAATAGTGTATTTAATATCATAATATAATTAAATTTCACTTCTTTCTTTAAATTTAATTGGTGAAGATTTACTTACGTGGAGAAGAAAATTTATATTTTTGTTATTTTTGCTCAACACGCTTTTATTTTTCTTCTTTCTAAATTAGTTTAATTTAAAAGTGAATGTATACTTCTCAAAAAATTTTTAAAATTTATTTGTTTCTTCTTCAAGAATTTGAGAATAATGTCTTCTTTTAGCACTTGTATTTTTCGCTTGTGCCATTATCACAGTGAAAAATAACATCAGTAAGAAAAGTGAAAATAATTAAAATATTTTTCTTAAGCAAATTTTTATTATTCTATTCATAAGTTATATTATATTAGCACTTAATATGTAAAATTAAAACGTTAAATTTGTAATAATTATAATAAGATAAACTAGTTATATTTATGTGTAAAAACCGAAATTTCAAAGCATTCGTACATCAGATACACATCGTTGAAATTTGTGAAACATATTTAAGTGCTTAAAAGTTTGTAAATACTAAACTTAATTTAGTTCTCAAAGCCTTGAATTTTTCTTGAAAATAAAATTTTTTATCCATTTATTGCAATGTGTTTTCCTTCTTCTGCGCATGAAATTTTTGTTTACTCATAGGTATTTTTCAAGAGCAATGCCAATGTTTTGGCAATTTGAAAATGTCATGCATCGTAATTCATGCAAATTATTAAATTATATATGTACAATCCACAAAAATTAAATTGCTGCAAAAGAAAATAATGAAACTTTTAGAAGTGATTGTGGTCAGTTAGATATGCAAATGATTAAACTTGCACAATCATTTGATCAAGTTGTGCCCCAATTTGGACTATAACTGCCAACAATTTTCTTTTCTCTCATACAGCATTTTTAATTTAGTGTAGAATACTTGATGTCACTGACATATTGGAGAACCTATTAAAATCAGTTAACAACTAAGAAATGTGAATGTTTTAACGAACACTGTCAACTTAGTTTCTTGTTGTGTACAATAGCAACCTCGTGTTCGACTCAACATGAGTACCATGCAACGTTGTGATGAATGATGCATTTTGGAATCTCTGTGTGCACTCCGAAGAGGTAGTGAGGCACACAGGTGCATGTAAGAATGAACACACTTTCGTATTCATTAATAACTATTCGATATCATTTTTCATGTGGAAAGACTTCCGATGAACATGGTGTTGCCTCCAGGAGAAGGTGGATCTGTGTCCTCGAAACAATATGCAACAGTTTACATGAAGTACATTTACTTGCATGGATACTAGCAATAAAGATACCATTGACCACTTAACACAGAACGCATTTTTTGGCTTTTTCTGGACTACAGATTAGCATTAATTAATGTTTACAGACGTTTGTCTTGTTTCGGTCAACGAAGGAAAAGAGGCCCTTAACGGCTATGATAGTTACAAGGACGGACGTTTACCAAATTACATCATTTTTGAAATTTTCATGAAACTACCTTCATTATTCCTTTGTGTTGCAATTGAATCTCTGAGGATTATATATATATATATATATATATATATGTATATATATTTTAATTTTTAATTTCAATTTTGTTTTGAATGCGGTTTTAAATTGCAACGGTTAGAGTTCATGCACGGTGAAATGTAATAACAACATGAAGGGTTAAATAAAGAATTAAAAAGTAAGAAAGAATTTACTCAACTGAGAGTTGCTGTAATGTTTCTATTTAAGAGGTAAGAAATACATTAGTCAATTGCCTATGACTAGGAATACTCTTTATTTGGCTAATAATATTTAACTTTTTTTTAATGTTTTTTTTTTATTTATTTATATTTTTATTTTATAAAAATTTCAGTAGTAGCAATGAAAGTGACGTAGAATAATTCTGAAAGCTATTGAAGTTTGAATGTTTTTTTAAATAACGTAATATTATTTTTTTGTAGCTAGTGTAAGAATGAGATTACTGAACTTAAAATATTCATCAAATAAATTTTATGGGTTAATTATTACTTATTTCATAAAAGTTAGTGATAAGTATAAATGTATCTATTTTTCTTACAATTATTTTATTTTGTGTTACTGAATGTCAAATTTTATACATATTACCTGAAATTTTACTTGGTATTATGTAAATAAATTATAATCTTGTTAGTTAGAAGTATGAATTTGAATGAAAAATGAGCATTCAGATTATCTCTAGCTCTTGTTTATCATGAGAAAAATAAGAATATTCTAATATTTTTCCAGTCATATAGTTGATAAATTATTATCAGTTATACACGGTAGAAAACGTACATTGCTAAATTTAGAAAGTTCTTTTCTGGAATTCATACTAAACAAAATAAAATATATCACGATTTATTAAAATTTTATTGTCTGCATGTGATTTTAGTTTTTCTCATCATAATTCATGATGTTAAGATCATGAATTGATTTTTTGAGAAACGAAATGTTCATTCAAATAATTTAGTTTCTCAAAATATGAAGTCATATATTGTTATTGAACTGATTCTTATAATATTAATTATTATTTTAACTGTTAATATATTTTTCATATCTTTGAAACTAAATGTGAAAGAAAGTTTGTCTACAAATTATCAAAGTTTATTTTATTTTTTTAAAGAAAAATTTAGGTTTTATATTTATTAATTCCAAATCCTTGTTTAAACTATTAAATAAGAAATCTTGCTTAAATTTATTATTAAATACTCTTGATTTTTTTGAAAATTCTTTTACTAAATTTATTATTGCAATTTAAAATATACAACTTTCCTGTAATACTTTTTTGTGAAAAATAATTGCACAAATAACATGTAATGATTATTGATAACAAATAGTTAAGATATTTTAGTTGTGATATCAGAAATATTTTTTCGATTTGCTTTAACTATTATATTTTTTAGAATTCCAGTTGTTGTAGTATATATTACGCAGCTTTGTTCATCACAAGGAGTAAAAATTTATCAACAAATACAAATGAGAAGTTATTGACTTTTAGATTTTTGTTACGTAAGAAATGAATTTCGATGACATCAATGTTTAACACAATTTCGGATGAAAAGCAAGATTTATCAATTTACTTTATTAGAAGATGAGAGTGAAAAAGATAATCAAACAAAATAATGCAGGCAAATATAGATTTCTAGCTTAAAGAATCAATAAATTATCAATACAGCAGATTGTAGAACGAATAAAAGAGATATGTTCTTTGCTTGAATACATGCATAAATTATGTGTAATATTTATATTTGACTGCATTTCCTACATAAAAATATCTTACGTTTATCATATATAGATAAATTTTGTACACAAAATATATTCTTAAATTAGAAGTTTTTGCATGTAAAATTACTTATTGCTCCTTGTTCTCGCATTTTAAGAAAGGAATTTAATTTGTAATTAATTATATATATTTAATATTATTTAATTTTGTCAAATTTGATATTATCTATTTTAAATTCTTGTAATAATTTTGAATTAAGTTTAAATTTTTTACCATGATTGTTGTTATCTTAAAGTAGAGTTATAGATTTCAATTTATTAAAACAATAAGAAACTAATTCAAAATTTGTTATGTATTTTATTTTGAAATTACTTATTTTTTAATATTGAATTCTTATACTAAAGTTTCAACATGAATATATTAATGTTTTAATATTAATTTTAAAAAATGGATATTTTTGTTACCATATAAAACTTGTTTAATGTGATTTTATTTAAAATGAATTATATTAACTTATTAAGTCTCACATGTCATCTCATGACATCTTATGCTTGGAAATGCTTTTGCTGAAAGTTTCTCGAAATCAGTCTCTAGTATTAGCAAAATTTTAGAAAAATAATTCTTGCATTATTCCTTAAGTTTCAATATTAGGTTTTAATAAAGGAATATTTAAATATTTCAGCACATTCAGGAGAAAATAGTTGCTATTTGTAAAAAAAGAACAAGTCAATCAAATTTTAAATATTGCATTTTTACTAATTTATATTGCAAATATCATTATTTTCTTGAAATAAAATAAAATTGATATGCTTTAAAATTAAATTTTAAAGTTTGTTTATTTCTGGAATATTTAAATTTATCAAACAAAAGGTATTTGTTGTTTCTCAAAATATTTGTCATCTCCTATTACTCATTCTTTTTATTTTCTGTGTAACCCAAGGTATTACTCTAAATAATCAATTTTCAACAAAAAGCTTTATTGAATTTTGAAAATTGTTAGCAATTACCTTTTAATGTTGTTACATTGATACTGGAAGTATAGTAGAAAATGGATACGGGAAAAGTTATTGACTTCGTTGTGAAAAAAAAAAAATAGTGTTGTAATTTGCTACGTCTCGAACGAAAAACGACTTTCTCTGTGAAATAGAAATAAACTATCTTGGAATACGATATATAGATGTGAAGTCTATAATTTCACCTCAATTTTTTATTTGAACAACCCTCTGAAGAACGTATTTTCGATAAATCATGTCCCTGATGACAAATCGATTCACTTCAAGTGCCGTAATCTTGAGCTTCACTCGCTACCAATATCCTTCTCTGTCAGTCGGAACGTGTTTCGGGTTTCCATAGAAACGCATACTCAAGAACTTATCAATTCTCCTGATTGTGTTACAAATGTTATTAAGAAGTATATTTTGTTTGTAAGTTAAAATTAAAAACAGACAAACAACGAGAGCTATATTTTTCTATTTATTTAGAAAAAAATTTCTTCTCAATATTACATTTTACTTGGGATCCAAGATGACTTTATTGTCGAATTGATGATTTCAAATAATTGTGTAAGTCATTGAAAATATATAAAATTAAAAATACTATAACACTATATTTTTCATGGTAAGGCCCTAAATTTTAGAAATCTCTGAATAATTTGTTTTTACAATTGTTTTATGAACAAAAATTGAGAAAATGAAAATGTAAAAAAATGAGAATCATGTTTGATATTGTTTTAAAATAAAATACAAGGGCTTCATATTAAGTTTTAAGTTTCATTTAGTAATTATAAAGTACATAATAACTTTAAAGAAAAAAATTCTTTTTCTTTTGAAGAACAAATTTAATATCTATGTATCATTAACCCCAAAATCACTAGAGATTTAAAAAATTTTATCATGTTTAAGCTTTCTTAAGTAGTATTGATAGGGATGAAACATTTAAGAAATAAATATATAGCATTTGAATAATAGAACCTTTTATGACACTTTAGATTTTTTATTCTCATGTTAGTGACTTTAAATAAATATCTGATATTTAAGGTTTGAGATCAATAATAAAATAAACATTCAGTAATGTTTTTTTTTTTTACTTTTTAAGCAAATAGAATTTAAAGATTGAAATTATTATAAAAAATGATTTATTTTGTGTACATATTTAGGCTCAATCATGTTTATTTAATAAAATTTAGGTGCACAAATATATTTGACTAACTTTTAAATCCCAGCCCAATAATTTTGTTTTTATTATTTCTATACTTGATTATACTTGTAATAGATATAAATAAGTTCAACAAATATATCCTAAAATATTCAATATTTCCACAGTATTTGTGGTTAAGTGATTACTTAGCCAAATTCGCTGATTAATACAGTTCAATATTACGATTTTTAATGTAAAATTTTAGACAGTTGAATTAAAATATTCTTTGTAAATTTTACGTAATAATAAAATTTTCAAGGAAACACTTTTATAACATTAATAAATGGACTTTTTATCGTTTTATAAATATAATAATATAGTGAAATTATAAAGAGAATGACATAGGAGAATAAAATTTTCTGCTAATTTAATAGGATCTAACAAATTAAAAACTTATTTTAAACAATGTTCATAATTTGATAATTAATAATTGATTTTTTAGAGAGAGAAATTCATAAGTGTTCTTTCAAAAAGAATATTATGTGTTATATCTATCATCGAAATAAAATAAATCAGTTTTCAAATATCAAAAAATTAATATTTTTACAAATTTCTTGATTATTAGATTTTAGTTTTTAAAATGAAAACAGTTGGAGAAAAGTGTTATGATGCAAATAATATAAGTTGTTTCTAAACATATTTCCAAAATATTTAAGTTTTGAAAAAGTACCTTTTATAACACATCCTAAAGTTTTAATAGTCAACTTCATCAATACTCTTTGAATAGCAATTCCAAACAAAAACTAATATTTATAATTTTGAATCTCAATTTTTTTTAATCATACAAATTTTCCAATGATCTGTTTTAAGATAAATTGTAAAAATAATTTCAGTGTTCATAATGGTCCTAAAACAGACCTCAGGCAAAAGAATTTGTATGGAAAAAAATTTATATATATGTAAATATTTTCTCACAATTCATGTAAAATTCTTATCCAATTCAATACCGGGTTCAACGGACTTAGATTTTACTGTAGTTTTTGATATATGAATTTGCGCAATAACGTATTTTTTAAATGTTTATGGTCAACATCAAATGTATTAAGTTTTGTTTTAAAATGTGTTGAGAAAAAAATCAATAAAATAAAACACATATTTAGTAGTTCTTCTTGGAAGTTAATGTGAAATAATTCAAACATACTAATTGTTCAAGTATAATTTTATTTACGCAGATTTAACGTTTTTTATATTGATTTTTGGAAGGCCGCATACAATATAAAAAGCATTTAATACCACATGCATTATAAAACATAAAATAGAAGAGATAAAATATATTGTTTGAAATTTCATTTAAGAATATGAGTTAATAATAAAATACATATATCCTATTTACTTAAAATACACGAAATTATCAATTACAAATCACTAAGAACACCATTTTAACTTAAGAAAAATTATTGTTCATGCATTCACAATTATTTCTTATTTGAATTAACAAAAAAAATAAATTGACTTTAAAAATAATCAAATTTGTTACACATTAGAATTATTATTTTAAATAAAAATTAGTGAAGTAAGTTTATAAAAAGTTCAAACAACATTTTTCACAAAATTTGTTTATTTTTGAAAAAATTATATCTTGATTAAAATGAATAAAAATATTAGGAGAAAATTAAATACTTTTATTACAGTAATCTGGAAGAAAATATTCATTTAAAATATTATATTCAGTCTTAATATTGCATGATTCTATTAAACGATAATTAATAGTACTCATGCATACCATCGAATAAAATCTTTTGAACTACAAACAATTTATAGAAAGTGTTGTAAGATGCATGTCATTTCTACTTATACAATCTTTTTCACCATTTATGTAGGGGAGCCACCCCACAGAAACCTTTTTGCCTTTTTAAAGGCAATTGGTTTTATTCATTTTATTTAAAACTTTTGACTTTAATTTTATGTGAATTTTATTTTTACTTTCATTTATTATTATACTTAATTAGATTTTAATGTATATACATATACACTCATTTTTTGTATTTTAATATTTTAAAGTTGAGTTGGGTTTTCAACAATGTTTTTATTTAAATTTAATATTTGGCACAGTTTGTCCTTATTGGACCTTGCGCCATTAAACCCAACCAACCAAACCAAACCATCACCATTTATGTACTTTTTAACGTTTTTTAAATTTAAAAATTAAAAGTTTTCACTTAAATAATATAGAGTACTAAAATTCTGCTCAGTTCAGTCAAATAAAGTAGAAAAAATTAAAACTATTGAATTTAATTTTTTAACGAATGCCTTAAAAAATATAACTGTTCACCAAAATATATGCTTGACTTGTAAGTAGTTGTTTTGAATGTCTGAAATGAATGAATTATTTTTAAAATGAATTAGAAGACAATTATAATGAGCAAAGATAAAATAATATACCCATGTAGAAGAAATAACAACATAATAATATATATTCACGTTAATATATATATGTACTTCATCCCAGACTATAAACATGTAGACTGGATATATAAAACAAATCAGCCCTATAAGCAGTATTTACCGTAGTTTGAGGTATATTCAAGTGATGAGCAAAGTTATATAGAATATATGTAAATATTATCTTATTAGATTGCCTCATAAAGCAAAATAGACAACTTAATCAATAAATGTTGAAATAAAAATGTTTGAACATGAATGTCATTTTATCGCTTCTTAAATATTATCTTATTAGATTGCTGATAAAGCAAAATAGACAACTTAATCAATAAATGTTGAAGTAAGAATAAAAATGTTTGAACATGAATGTCATTTTATCACTTGTTTTTCATCAAAGAATATTTAACAGTGAAATTGTTTATAATGCTGAAATTAAGAAAATATAAAAACTTTTAAACTTCCACACCAACAGATAAATATGTAGAAACCAAAATCAATGAAAATCGAAAACAATGGCGTTTCTATACTCTTTTTGACATGCATGTCTCAAAGTAAACGTTTTATAATTTTCGGGTTTTTAATTGTGAAAATGAAAAGGGCACATTTTATGTAAAATGTTTCCAAATTAGACAAATACAAGCAGTATTAGGAAACCTTACAACAATCTTCATATAAGTTATAAAAATTTTTCAATTAATGAATGGAAAACACCAATATCCCGTTTTTATCTCGTTTTGAACTGGCCATTTGCGCACGCGTGATTTTTCGTATGATATTGTGTAATACATGAGGCATTTGTGTGTAAGTATGAATATACATGCATCTCTCTCTCTCTCTCTCTAAATGTACATATCTATATCTATATTCTAAGATATATATGTTATAGTAAAGTTGTAAGGATGTTACAGTTAAACTATAATTCTTCAATCTTATTAATAGCTTATGATGATAATCAAATATTTATAAATTTATGCTATAAATAACTTTACATCATACTTTTTTTCAAAAATAGAATTGTTATTTAAAGGGTGATATTTTAAAAAAATATCACCCTTTAAATTTGGTATATTATTAGTAATCACTTGATTCACCCCCAAAATGTATATATATTTTACAATGTATAATTTTAATATGGTAAACGCCACCCACCCTGTCTTGTTGTCTGCGTGCTTTACTACGTATAGGGAGGTCCTGAGTTCGAATCCCGGTTCGAGAATTGATGTACTCGCTCTCCTGTCTTTGTCTTTTCCTTCCTTGGAATATGAATTGTTGCCTATCCTATAAATGAGTACCTATGGCATTTGTGTACAATGGAAGTTGTTTTCCACAGGAATTTATGGTTCAGTTGGAAAAGTGGAGCAGCGCACCCCGTATTGCCAGCCTGGGCAAAAAAAGGGCTAGGCAAAAAAAAAAAAAAAAAAAAAAATCTTAAGCGTAGTCCTTTATATTGAGATATTCATTTGAAATCATTCGGGAATTTCCAATAAAAAATTTATATTGCTTTTTCTGCGTTTTTTTTTCTTAAATTTTAAAATGATATAGAGATTTTTGTTTAATATGAACAAGTTTAATCAAACCTAAAATAAGAGGAAATACAATATATATTTTCAACATCAAAACATCATTTTAATATAATTGCTGAATATAATATATGTGTTTTGATAATAAATAGCATTTACTTTCAGAAAAGTCACTATTCGGCAAATATATAAAAGATATGTGTTCAACACGTTATACTCAAAATACATTGCAAGTAGTTTTTTTAACTTTTAATCTAGTTTAATATTTGATTTATGTTTTAAGAAACATTGAATGTTTATATAATAAAAACATATAATTTTAATGATAACAATCTCGAAAAAAATAACAGACATAATAAAATCTATTTTGAGGTAAATTTCCTAGAAAATGTGTGGAATCAATTTTTTTTTAAAATATACCTTATTAAGTTGAAGTTTATTAATCAATGAAAAATTTAAATAATTTAATCAAAACGCATTTTTGTAATTTATTAACATAAATATCTTATAAACCATTTCATCCAACTGAATATGAGTTTAAAATTAATTTTTAAAATTAGTTGTAAATTCACCTTAGCAAACGCTGTATGTAATATTAACTTCGCAATGAATGATAAACAACATTATCATGATTAATGAAATATATCCAGGATTATATGAAATGGATATTTCATAGTTAAATAAGTTATTTAAAAATTTTTATTTTATTTCTTATACTTATTTCCTTACAAACTAACTTAATTTTTTTTAAATAATCAAATTATTCAAGTTATAATCTCAATTCCACATTTATATCTAGTTTATTCATTGTTGTAAAATATCATTAATTTTAATAAATATGCATACCATTCCACATCATTGTCCCCTAAATATCTCAATCGAAATAGAAGTATTTATGGATAATTTTCTTCTCTAAACATTCATCGAATTTATAGATTCGGGTTTGCTGCTAATTCCCCATTAAGTCCACATCGTACATTATAAGCTACTAAGGAAGCATCGTTTACTTAAGCTTTAGATGAACTAAAACCGCACAATTATACGTCTTACATGCAGCTAGCTAAATTACACTTCAGTCAAGCATCATCAATTTCAGTGCGAAAACCGCGAATTTTCGCCCATAAATCACCATCCAAATTATTATGTCTCGTATTCTAACGAAGTGACGTTGGTTGAGAAAATCTCTTATTAAAGGCTAATTTATTGAGTAACTTTTCCGTGTTGAACAACTTAATCGATGAGTTAAAGTATTTAATATATCGTGCTGCAGTTGAAGGGGAAATGGATAAAAAAGCATTTGTCGAGAGTTCCCCTTGAATATGTTTTGAGATAAATTTTAAATATTTCTGGAAAATATTCACATGTATTTAGCACAAAAGAAGAGTGACAAATTTGTCCATGAAAATAATATAAAGATTTTTTTTACATTTATGAAGACGTAAAGTACATCAAAGTTAATTGCAATTGTTTTTTTAGAATTGTAGAATAAATTAGTTTTAAATACTAAGACAAAAAGTGTGGAAATATTCTGATGAAACATGATAAAACTCAAAATAAATTTTATGAGACTATTTAGATAACTGAGATAATAATATAGCATTATGAATAATTTGTAAATGTTTATCAACATGACATTATCTATTAATATATAGATAATTTTTATAGAATAACAGTACTATAAAATCAACATTCATTAAAATGCAGTTTGAATATTTATTCATGAAAATATATTTTATGCATAAATTTATGTTTTTTTTTCAGGATTTTCTTTATAATGATTTAATCAAAAATGATTCATATTCTTAAAAACTTGAATTTATATTCTTAAAAATTTAATAGACTTAAATAAATAATTTTTAATAACAACTATATTTTAATATACAAAAGTAATTGCTTTCTTAAAATGGTAGTATAAATTTAACAAATAGTAAATAATGTAAAGCAAAAGTTGCTAATAAATTCACTGCATAATGAAATATTCTGAGTGTAGTTCATAATATATTTTAAATTATTTAATAATCCAAAAAATATCAAAATTTCAAATTATGAAATTTCCTATTTTACGCTAAAAAATCACCCTGTCTCAACTAATGAAAAGCTTTAAAAAACTCTCTGTCAGAATATGAGATAAATAATTTGAGAAAAAAATCGTACAATAAATGTATTCACTCTGGTTATACCAGTTTGAATAGTTAGGAATATTATAAATCATCAGGCTTCTGGATAATAACGTTTATTTTGTATTTTTTTAGTTTTTCTTTTTCTATAGTGACTGAGTCAGGAGTTTTCTGAAATAAAAATAGGGATTGCTGAACAGTTGACGCACAACTCTTTCTCAGAACAGTTTGTGTAGTCATTAGCCAATTTCCGCGCATCGAGATCAAGCTAGTTTACCACTTCATACTATTCTTAAGTAACCATAAAGTCGACACTAAAACCAACGAAATGAAAGTGGGGATAAATGATCTAACTGGGCAATTCATATATATTCTGCTTACTCGTACTGTGGATAGTCAGATGTAACAAATGTTAGAATAAAATGTTTTCATCAAATAACCTCACTTTTCTTCTAATTTAAATTCTCTCAACATTACAGAATTGTTAAACACATTTTTGAGGATCTGTAGACGCAATGAACAAATCAGTCGAAGAGGTTATACCACTAGAAAAGTTTAAAATCTCAAGTTTGAAGACTTTTACATCAATTTTAGCTGAATATTTTATGTTTGTTATTAACTCAGTCGGTTAAACAACTAAGCCAATGGAGTGTAATTTCTGCATGTTTTAACAATTACAATTTGTACATAAATATTCTTTTCAATTAGGAAAAAAAAATACAGATTCAAACGCAAGCAATTCGTTTCAGGACAAAAATTTTTGCTTAACAAACACTTAACCATTTTCAATGTTCCCATGGGAGAAAAAAAATATCAATATCCATGTCAAGGATTAGCATTTTGTCACAGGACCCAATCGCCCGCCATGGAGTTCTACAAAGAAAATCAGACTAATTACATGAGTGCTAACCCGGAACTATTTTCTTTCGATACATTCATGAAATGACCTTCACCCTTAACAAGTCACTTAGTGATAAATTTATCCCTAAAGTTGATCGGTGTAGTGAGAACCACAAAACACTTCCCATTTACCTGAACAAGGGCAAAAGTAATGTGTTGTTCTCTGGGGCCTCAATTACCAGAACCCTCCTTTCCAGGAATTCTTGTCACTAAGCACGTCAAACACAAGGGAGTTTTTGACCCTAGGAAAGCTGATAAAAACAAGGTAGCAATATATGTTCAAGTAGAGAGAGTCCTTCATCCTTTTACAAGGCAACCAGAACGAGTGAGAAAAGGAATTAAAAGCACGAGTAAGAGAAGAAAAGAAAGAGAAGGATAGATCGTTTTGGTGGACATTAACATCTTTGTCTATATAAACAGTAAACCATCTGAGGGGAGCGAAATGAGATAAGTATTATAAAAACGTTAATATAATTAACACCATATATTATTGATTATTATATTTCACAGAGACTACAAATGTATTGAGACTACAAGGTGACACGTATGATAATGATAATAATTAATCCTTATTTTATTATAGTAAACAGAAGTATAGGGTAATGAGAAAAGTCTCACTCAATTGAGATGGATTGAACATTGAAATTCTGACATTGTATTGTTTGCCGTGAAATGTGATCTCAATACATAAATTCTAATAAATATTTTATCACCATTATTTAATATTCTCATATTACGGTAGCAGAATTACAGAAATTCTAATACACTTGACAAAAAAAGTCTGGGTACAAAACAGTAAACATTCTAAATAGATAAAAAGTATATTATAATGTCAACATTAATTTAATTTTCAAACAAAGTTTTTATAATTCTTTAAATATCAGTAACAATTTCAAAAAAAGATAACAAACATTGTTTTAAAATAATAATAATTAAAAGTTACACAAAATTTATTCAGTAAAACTTTGCGTAGAGATGAGAAAAGTAATTTAAAATTAGCTTCCATGGACTTTCAATTAAACTTTTATATCTGATTGAAAAACCTTTATACCTAAGAATTTCTCTCTTTCAATAGCTTAAGCATAGAGTGAACTAACATGGCGATTTCCATACATGAAATATTATTCCATTCCATCATAATCACTCTTTTCAGCATATCTTTTGATGGTAGGTTATATTGTGGAATCTTGCTTTCCAATAAGTCCCATAAATGTTCGATAGGCTTTAAGTCTGGAGATTGTGGAGAAAGTTCGCAACTGAGATTTGATATTTGATGATGGACAGACAGGTCTTTTTGAGTTGGCAGTGTGTTTTAGATCATTGTCTAGTTGAAAATAGAAGTCATAACTGAGGTTCAAATCTTCAAATTTACCTTTAATATATTTATATATTTTATATGATCTAATATGGAGTCTATAAAAATAATCAACCTAATCTAATTGCTCCTATGCACCCCCAAATCACTACTTCCACCATGCTTAACAATCGACACAAAATTTTACTCCTCAAAAGCCATACTTTGTTTCTCCACATTTGTTAACTTTTTTGATGCCAAAGATAGAAAACTTGCCTTCATCAGAGAATATTACTTTTCACTAAACTCAGAAGGCTTAGTTACATGCTCAGTGGCAAAAATTAAACGTTTTTGCTTATTGATGGTTAAAATACATGGCTTATTTCGAGCTACACGTCCATGATAGTCAGACCTATTCGTATTCTATCTTCTTGAAGATATTTTTTAAAACCTTCTCTAATATCGATTACTGTTTGAGATGCAGTAATCTTTAGATTTAAACGTACGGTTTCAAGATGTATCTCTGTCCTCGTATAGTCAGCATACATGGAAGGCTTCTCCGAGGTTTTGAGATAACAGATTTCCATGACTTATAATATTGATCACTCTTTGGATAAAAGAATGAATTCTTCCTACTATCATACCAATTGCTCGAAGAGTTTTATCTTCATTCCTTGGTCTTAAGATAATTTTCCTTTCGTCCGAAACAATCCCGTTTCCTTTAAAATCCATTTTAAGTCTATATGTTTGCAAGTACTAATGTATCATGTCAACCATAGAAAATTATTTTCTATTTATTGTACTGCCACTAGAGTTAAAATTAATAAATAGGAAAAAATAAACACAGACAATATTTCATTTCATAAAAATTCGTTGGCTAAAACGAAGATTAATTTCCAAATATCTTTATAATTTGTAACTGTATGCAAACGTTTTATGTAATTTTTAATTATGATTACTTTGAAACAACGTGTTAAATTTCCGAAATTATTACTGATATATAAAGGACTGTTAAGGAAATACTTAAATATATTATAGTGTCAACAATAAAAATTTATATATTGTTGACACTATAATGTACTTTTATTCTTTTTAGAATATTTATTGTGCTTTTGTACACAAACTTTTTCTTGCAATTGTATATTTATGAGGCTTTTTTTCAAAATATCCCAATTTTATAGTTGTTTTTAAAATCACATTATGGAGTTATACTTAACAATCAAGTAAAAGGTTTAATAATGATACTGGATTTCATTTGATAATTAGATAAGGTTTTCAGCTTTATGCTTATTCAAACATGCTTATAATAGATTTGCTAAACATCAATTTTATATGTTAGCTACTTATATAAATAACTCGATAATTTATTTTCAAAAATAAAACAAATATTTAATAAAATAAATGTACTCGCGACTTATTGTGATTTCATACCTTTCGTATCAACGTTCTTTTTGCAATTATCTTTTTATTACAAAGACAAACACACACACGTAACTACTGTTACCATGACAACTACTATTGCAATCCTTAACTTATATATCCTATTACATTCTACCATCCTGACACACAATTGATCTGATTTGTACTAAATTTTAAAATATATTACAATAAAATTAACTGGATAAATATTATGTAATAATAATAAATTAAAGTTTCATATGTTTATGTAATCTCAATAACATATATGTTTCATATAGTTCGCTTAAATTGAGGCTTTTCGTTCTTTTCTGAAAATCTTCACTGAAATTATAATCTTCATTCTAGCTTTTCCAGGCCTTTATTTGATTGACATTAGATGTTGTGGCATACAGACGGCCACGACTGTACCTTAATTGGGAGATTCTATATGTATCACTAGGGAGTATTTCTGTGACACCATTGGTCCTCGTTTCGGTAGTTGAGTTTAGTCGACTCCCCTGTTACCTGTGGATGTCTTCTTATTATAACGATTTTTCCATTGTCAAATGATAGTGTACAAGATTTCATTTTACCATAATATTTGTAATTTTTTCTTGCTCTTTTTATATTATTCTGTTGCTTTCTTGATGATCTGATAAAATTAACTGCATTTTTCTTTATTTCCATTGCCTGAGATATTTTAAAATAGATTCTATCTATTTTCTTCAGTTAGATAATTTCAAAATATTGTTCGAGATATCAGATGCGATGTTTTTTCCTATCTCTACTTAAGCGAGTATGGGAGATGAAACCATGTTCATCCTATAATAAGATGAATTGGTATTTATCATGAGAAACGTAAATGCTTATTCCTCGGAATTTTAAGTTTTACATTTCAATATCAGCTTCAATTCTTACTATAGTGGTCACTATAGGTACATTTTGTTAAACATAACCATGTAAACGATTGACAGCTTTTTCAGACTTTAAATTTCTTAGAAACTGTTATCTTCAGAAGACAACACGAACTGCTTCTATCAATTAAAGTTTACCCTTCTCCAAATTATTGAGCTTTGTTTTTTTCAGTTTTATCAAGAATGAAGTAATCTTTGATATTTCTGCCATACATAAAAAAAGTTTTTATTCCTAGAACAAATATTCTCAGCTTTAGAAAAACATTTTTTTTCTAATGAATTTGTTTTATTTAATTTTCGGAATATTATAATTATTCTTGGATGTCCTTAGAAATATGTCTAAAATTTTTACAGTTGTAGCATACTGGATAATAGAATTAAAAGTTAATGTTATTGTAACATTAATTTTTAATTCAATTATTACATCCAATCATTCAAAATGTTTTCATAGATAAAATTAATAAATTAATGCAAATAATTTAGTTGTTCTTTTTAATGCACTCAACAAGAAATAAACTTAATATTTATATCACTTAGAAATTGGTGCCTATTTCAGAAACTACACTCGGAGTAAGTATGAACATCGTTACGATCTTGGCGGAATACCACTAAAAATAAATCGCCAAGAGTCAATAGGCGCACATCTTAAAAGTGGACGCATTACCCTTAGAGGGGTTCGACGATAAAACGCATATCCCCTGTTCAAAGTAACAGCCCATCAGTTCCACTCATTTGGTGAGAAACGCTTTTTTATGGAATCTTTCGAGCAAGAATGCCGAACTATTCGGTGCAACTTACTGAAGTTTCTGCACTTTATTTTAGGGAAGAAAGCATTAAAAAAGGCGAGGTGGAAAACTTATGAATCAGAGCTGAGTGATGCAACTAATGATCTGGAAAGCTTGAGATAAACTCAGAAGAGATATTTAAGAATGCAGTCTTTTAAAAGAATCAAAAAGCGTATAACTTTAGAGCTTCAAATGGAATTTTATTTTTTTTTATGTAATTTTTTGCGAATTGCATTATCTCTTGCATGAGGAGATAAAAATTGAGTGAAAAATGAAAAAAAATTGAGTGATATGAAATGGAATAAATAAGTAGTTTTAAGAAAATGTAACAAAACCTAAAAGTAAATTTCTTAAGATAATCATAAAAACTATGAAATGTCTAAGTGCATATATATTTGAAATTTGATCTAATGAAAACATGTTCGATAAGTTTAGACACAAAATTATTTAAAGGTTATTGATAAGTTTATACGATTTACTGACATCACGATAAACGTATTATATTGCAATTTCTTGTGTGAAGTAATGCATTTCCTAAATCTTTTCATCATGAAGTTTTGAAATATATACTATTATATTATATCAAAGGTAAAATAAATAAATTCAATTTTAAATTTATTCCATTTTCCTATATGCTATTTTTAAATTTTTTACACACAACAAACAAATTATTTCAAAATTATTTCCAGAATTTAACTTGTCAATTTTAGTAAGAGATTTCAGATGAAATTTATCAGTTATGCAAGATACTTTCAATACATATATATATATATATA